>JACEFZ010004520.1:0-10012 GCA_014155875.1 Cepaea nemoralis
ATGAATTAATTAATTAATTAATGCAAGGGGTGTCCTTCATCATTGGTGACTCGCAAGAAAGCCAAGCCAGCCGTAGTCTCTGCCAGTGCCTGGCTCCACTTAACCCAAGCTTATATCTCATTGTTCTGATCAGGATATCTCGTGTATACCCCAAGATGATTAAAAGTACTTAGTGTTGAATGCTCTCCAGTTTCCCACACAAAGATACAGATAGTGATACAATGCTTATAATAGATTACTGAGAGGACCAGATGGCTGAACAACAAGACAAGCAGTCTCTGTTCCACATGGATCGCCACAACAGTTTCAGTGCTGTCAGGCCACGCTTGCATCTGCTAATAGTCCGACCCAGATGATATTTATACGACAGTCTACGGTAAAAGGCTCACCTAAATATTTAAATCGCTTCTTTCAATACGCACCCCCTTGATAGGTATGCTAGCCATCAACGCTCTTATTTAAAGAACACAACATACCAGCATTTGTAGGTTCACTTTTGACTCAGCGTGTTAACACCACTCCGTCATCTCCTGTACAGTTCTTTGTATATCTCCGGTCATGTCATGTCTGTTCGAACTATTTCGATGCAATGAAACATCATCTGCAAACGTCAAGGTTTTGCATGGTCCAGCTGGCAGTATTTGCGGTATAGATGTTGAGCAACGCAACTGACAATACTAATCACAGAGGCGCGTCTTTCCGAACTCCATCAAGTTTGCAAACAAAATACCATTGTTTTCTTCAATGTTACAGCCATAGTCAATGTATCATCATCACGTGCTATACCGATATGGTTGGTCGGTTGCTTTACCATCTCACGCGATCATGAGAGTCGTGTACAAGCTCTGTGTTTGGTCTTAGCGACGACCGACAGGAGTCTCCGAAAAATTTCACTCGTGAACCGAAGGACACGACACGGAATCGAACCCACAACCTTCGGAGCCCGAGTCAAACGGCTTGACCACTTCGCCACTGAGACTCCAAGACTCCTTTCTTCTTATAAAAGTGCCCAAACATTTTTGACTGTTTACGCCTAATTTTTCTAATCAGTGTACAGTTTTCATCTGTTTCTGGTAGGACTTATTCGTGGATATTTCTATCTGTCCATGATATTTCGGAACCGCGGTGTTATAATACTTAGTACGTTTACCTGCCAAAGTATTGGTCCGGGTTCAATCCCCAGTAAAGGCAGGATAATTGTTTTTCACACCTGTAAGTACCTGACGGCGACTAGGCCTCAGAAAAAACGGTACCAACGAAGGAACAAACGAACGAAAATCTTTATTTTCAAAGGGTTAAGAATTGGGCACGCAGGCCCGTCTGACATTCTGCCCTTCTTCTCTATTTCCTCTCATACATTCTTTCATTCAACATCTCTTATGAAGCAATTCTTTAACAACAACAGAACAATAAGCTTTAAAACGCATGAAGAATAATCAATAATACATGACTCGTTGAGGCAATGTTTAACATGGGCATCATAAATACGCAAGGTGGGTGTAACATGCCACATATATGGGAATGTTGTTATTTGTTTCTGGCTAGTTGTCGTTCGAAATAATTTACCATTATTATTGTCTTTGTTTTTTTTTTTTTTTAAAGGGGGCATGTAGTCTGTCCTGAGGTAGTGTTCAAACAGGTTGCGACTGTATGTATAATGATTGGTGGTGTCTTTGATTTCTTGTGGAAGATTATTCCACAACTGAGTGGCAGAGTATGCTAGGCTTGTTTTATATAAGTCTATCCTAGGTTTAGGGACATGAAGTATATTTAGTCATTCGCTATGTCTTGCGTTATATTTAAACAATGGCCAGAGGTAGCTTGGGGCGTTTTGAAATAGGATTTTGTGAGTTAGTTTAGCCTTATTAAAAAGTATGCAAAATAATTTTACGAATGTTATGTGAACTGTCTCAGAAGGAAAGGTAACGAGAATGAGTGCCGACCTCTCCGACTGATTCTGTGGTGGTCTATAATGTGTGAAGGACTCACATGTGACACACCATCGGCAATATCTAGCATGGGAATACCTTCAGCTTTTAAAACACTGCCGTGAAACTAACCGTAATGGTGGTTGTACACAGATAGTTGGTATTGTAACCTGTGACTTTCCTTTCTATTGTAATTTTAACTTATATCAAAATAATCACTGATCTTATTTATTGTAATACAATGTTGCCGTTACTCTTACTGCAATCTTTACAAAGTAGATATCACCTATAAACAGTGTTCCCTAGTTTCATTTATTATAATCAAGTGTTCTTTTGACTGCCGTTGGTATTGTAACTGTGTCAATCCAACAAAGAATTTGACAGCAAATTCTTAGGTTAGGGCGGAACGTATTATGAACACTTAAGAGTGCATGTGTTTTACAGACACCAAAGTGGCCAGAGATAAAGCCAGCATTTAGCATGTTCTGAAGAAAATGCAAAAAATACGATGGACAGACAGAAAAGCCAATGACTAAGTCCTACAAGAGGCAAATGAAAATCGTAAACTGTTTAGAGAAATTAGACACAAACAGTCACAATTTTTTGGTCACGTTGTGAGAAGAAGTAAATTGGAGAACTTGGTGACAACTGGCAAAATAGAATTTGAAGAGAACAAGGCGAAGGCAAAGAAGTAAACACCTTGGCCATGTGGCATGGTCGAGACAAGAACACTGAGCTGTTCCACGACTCTGGTGATCGAGTGAGATGGCGAAAAATGACCGCCCGCGCTGATCAGCATGGTACTTGATGTCGATGACGCACAAATGTAACAAGTAAGAGAACGATGTTTCATATTCTAGGGCAGGAGCCAATCACACATCAACTTTCCTGGAGTGTGGACCCATCATGGGGTGAGAGGGGGTGGGGTGGGGGAGAGGGGGTGGAGTGGGGGTGGTATTCAGCGACCAACACCCTTTGAGACGTCATGGAGTGCAAAAATAAACTCGACCATGCTCGTTCATACTTGTCTTGTCACGAGTTGATCAAAGTTAGCTATTGACTCATGCTGAATATATTTTCCCCATCCTTGAGATTTGCCTTATGGAGTCTGAAGGGGTGTATGATAAATGAAATATGTTTTCTCTGTTGATTTTTTGTTTGTTACACCACACAGAACGTGTCAGTAATTCTTTACACATTTACAGTACACAGTGAGTACCTCTAACTCTAAACATATTTACAACATAAAATAACACAACGTAATGCAGCTTTACAGAACATAATTACGAACAATACAATGGCGTTGCGGCGACTAGACTTCATCAACAGACAACCACATACACAAAACACAACATATAATCACGGAGAAGACCCTCCAGTTTTGTGTATGTATTTGTTTGCTGATGAAGGCTAGTCGCCGCAACGTTCTTGTATTGTTTGTAATTCTGTTCTGTAAAACTTCATTACTTTGTGTTATTTTATATTGTTTACACTTCCATTGCTTTACAGCAGTTCCACTAATTTATTCACATTTTACATATTTACAAAACTCATAACGTGTCTGTAGCTGTTTACACATTTCCGCATACAGACATATCAAACACGTGTACAGTTCTCTGTATTATTATAAATTTAGAAGATCTGAGAGGAATCACCACTTGGTGACATAACGTTAATAACATTAGACGCGGATGCTACTGTAATGACTGTAAACAATTAACAGTATCTACAGCATTTAGTAGGTGCGGTTGTTGTACACAGTGAACAATTATGGTTATATTAAATTGTAAGAAGACACAGATTGTGGTCGTCACTAGGAAGAAAGAAATACCACAATGTTATATACAAGTAAATGGAAATATTCTTAAACACTTGTATCCGTACAACTATCTCGGAACAGTCATACCATCTGATGGGAGATACCTTGAAGAGATTAGAACAAGAATCGATGTGGCAAAGATAGCCTTTTGCAAGATGGAAATCATACTGACCAATAAAACGACGTCAATTGCAACAAGAAAAAGAGTGTTGGAGTGCTACATAGAACCTGTACTTTTGTTTGGATGTGGAGCGTGGACAAAAACATACAATGTTTACGGAAATATAGTTTCTGAGGAAGATGCAAAGAATACCATGGAAAGACAGACAAACCAATGAGCACATCATACAGGAAACAAATGAAAACTGTAATCTGATTGGAGAAATTAGACGTAGACATTCAACACTCTTTGGTCACGTTATGAATGAATCAAATTGGAGAACTTGGTGACAGTTGGCAAGATTGGGGTGGGGGGGGGGGGGTACAAGGGGAAGGCAGAGAAGTAAATACCTGGATGGCCTGGTCCACGTGGCATGGCCGAGACAAGAACACTGAGCTGATCCCCCACTCTGGTGATCGAATGAGATGGCGAAATATGAACGCCCAGGCTTATTGGCAAGGCAAATGATGATTATTGTTATTAGCTTGATATTTGCGCAAACTAACCAGGCTCATACGTACTCACAACATAGCAGAGGTTTGATCACACCTGTAATAACATTTAACACATGACATGTAAGCACCGTTTCCATACTAATAGTGGCATTGATTGTATAGTAATTAACATTCCTCCGTTTTACTAATGTGAGTTTGGTTTATTTAATCTATAATACTTATTAAACAAATCTATTATTGATAATTCAGTATTGTTTATGTTAATATTTGTAAATAGTAGCTGGAAAGTGTAACTCTCATACCTGGAATGAAAATGTTACAATTTTGACAATTCGATTAAAACAGGCACTTGCAAATACTGTGGCTATTGAAGGAAAACAGACAAGACAAAGGTATAAAGCAGGAAAATAGAAGCAGCAAGAAGAGACAGTACCGGATAAATTGAAATTATCCTTGCAGAAAATATCCATATCAATCAGTTGACCTGCCTGTAACTATGTTTATGTTGACCGTTACATTGAGTAGACACAATACAATCGTTGCTTACACTGACACTACACCAACATGAAGAAAACCGTACGAAGTCTTCATCAGAGACAAACTTGTAAAACTAACTTGAACATCTGACAAAGAATCAGCCACTCTCGAGCCTGCTGAATCACATTCATGCAGTCATGTCCGCTGTAACATCGCCTAATAATAAATCATGTTTGTGTTAATTTATTTTTTTTAAATATTATAATCATTAGATTGATATACCTATTTTGTACTCGTATATCTTTCTTTAGATTAGTGTGCATCTTTCTGGAGTAGGGAAAGACGTTGTTCTCTCCTTCACTGAGCGCTGACTATACGCGACATGCATGATATCAAGGTAATGACGAATAGGTTACTAACGATTCTCAGTTGTTGTTTCTTCTTTGTCCGGGAGGACAACAGATGGACTGTGTGTGCTGTAAAATAATAAACTTTCTTTCTCTGGAAGAGTGACCAGTTCCATTTAGGAGTATTTTTCTATCAGCAAGATAAGCACATAATATATTATTCTAGGCGGTTATCGAGATGTAAAGTTATTTTTCCTGTGGGTGAGCGAATGAATGAAGGTGCTGTAATTTCATGTAGAAAACACAGTCAGTTCGGCCGAAAAAAATGAGGTTGGGGGGGGGGGGGAAGGCGGAATGGCTTGAGATCCTTCACAATTATGTTCTATTAGTTTTCGTGAGCTCTTTACGATCGTGAAGCTTGTATGAGTTAGACTATCGCAAGAACTCACATGGAATCTAACTCTAGAGACAAAGAGAAGTCGACGAACTCTTTTCACGTGAAGATTAGTAAACGTCATCATCTCATCATTATGTGGCGTGCATTAACCTAGAGCTTTCTATCTACTCTGTTTCCTTGGGTTACTTTGGTATGTATAACATGCCTGGATTCATCAACATTGGGATGATTGCACGGAGCGAAAGTGCTAGTACATAAACAAGTGACCGGCCCTGAGAAATAATAGACGGAGGTAAAATGGGGCTTGGTGGTAGGTCCCCGGAGGGAGCAAATGAGAAGACAGTCGCGGAAGGTTTGAGACAGTGAGTTAAGGAGGTGTGAAGGAGGTGTCAGCCCGCTAGTGTCGTTTGGAGAGAGACAGCTTGGGCTGGCGAGTAGTGTTGTGAGGCAGACAGTTTGGACTGGATGGACAGTTGAAGCATAGACCCAGAGAGGGTTGGATAGTTTTTGTTGAGGCCTATGCCCAGTGTGGGTTGGATTGAGTGAGTTCGGGCCGGGAAGAGTGGCTGATAAACTGTGGTGGTGGATGAGATTATGTAGGCCTGGAGGAGGCAGTGTTATTCGAGTGCTAGGTTGTGATGATATATTCGGGAATTACTGGATTTAGATATGTTGCATGATTTTGTGTTTATTCATCATTAAAGGGATATTATGTGCGCAAACTCAATCTTGTTTACTGACTGGCCGATGTGTGCTGCAGTGGTGACTGGTGGTGTGAGACAGGTGGCTAGCTCAGCTTCCAGTGATATAGAAGGAGCATTAGGATCTAGACAACGACCAATCTCATTCTATTGCAAAAGAGATTGTGACAGAGAGGTTAATGTGTGGGCTCGTCGCTTAGAGAGGCAAGGTTTACGCCTATGAGAGAACTGTCTAGCAGACAAAACAGCAGCAGAGTCAAACGTCGTGTTGGCTGAAAATCGGCGCCTGTTACGATAATAGTTAGTTAGTCAGTTAGTTAGTCGACAGATCATCCTCGTTGCACATCGAACCATTCAGTCCATAAGTGCTCGGATCCCCTCCTCAGCAAATCCCGCAGCGTGTAGCGGCTAACGACGCCAGTTCTGTGTTGGTTTATCAATCTTCTTTGGCTTCCTGCGTAGTGTTCTTGTTTGGCCACCCCTCTTTTAATTTGCTGCTCTCGCAGTCTGGCCATTGTTGTAGATTCACAGTCATCACTTGGTTCTCGCAAAAGTCTCACTTCTCGTAGAGCATTCAGAATGTCAGCCTGGTCCATGGCGCGTCCGCCCTCCACAGTAGCCTCACCTGCGAGCTTGTCAGCCCGCTCATTTCCTTGTACTCCCGCATGCCCTGGCACGAAGATGAAACTAATCTTTGCCAGCCAAGACCGCTTCAGAGGCAGCAACCATTCTCTTCGGATCGACCCCTCCTCTATCCTCTTGATCATGTTAATTGAGTCGCTAAGGAAACAAGCCCTAGTGAATGTCTGTGTCTCGAGCCATGTTATTGCTTTACTTACTGCCATCACTTCCATGGTCAGGCTACTTGTGGTTTCAATGAACGCACCAGAGTCCTCCTTCACAATTCTCCCTCCGGCCCGAGCTGTAAAGGCCCATGAGCTTCTCACATGTCGGACGACCGACCCATCTGTGTAGATGACCGCGTCACCGTCTAGCGAATTCTCAAAAATCAACGCTTGTACTTCAGCCTCAACAGCAGCCGGATTTTCTTGTCTGCATTTTCTATCTAGTTGGATGCAAACTGAAAAGGATGTGCAGAAGTCTGTTGGCACTTGCACCCACTCCTCGCCAGGTTCTAAGTCCTCAAGTGAACACACCTGTTGAAGAATGTCTTCGGCTTGACCCATCCACGACCGTCCTCTTTTTAACCTGCTGCCCTTCACCTTCCTAATTTCACTATGCAGTGGATGTTGTGTGTTTGAGTTAATTCTGAGGTAGGCGGGTGCCCTGCAACCTTGCATTCTCTCTTCAATGGTTGGAAAATCAAGAAGGTAGTGCATCACCCTGCATGCTGTATCTCTTGTACATCCAAGAATAATGCGCATAGCTTCATTCCGTATCCTTTCCATCCTTTCTATCTGCTTATGGCTGAGAGTCAGGATTGCCATTGCATACTCCAAAACAGACATGACCAGCCCCTCGTACAGAAGACATAGATGGCGCTGCTCACAGTTTGCTGCCGCCATCACCCGCATCGCTGCCAAACCCCGCTTGGCCTTTGTTATCACCTGGTCTATGTGCACATTATAAGCAAGGCTTCGATCAAACCGTATCCCCAGGTAATTCATTGCCTGCGTTCTTTCCACCGTCTCTGAACACAGCATTACATTTGGTGTTGGATTGTTGACAATATGATTATTCAACGAGAACCAAGTCACTGTTGCCTTTGTTGGGTTGACCATTGCCCCAGCTTCATCACACCAAGTACTTATGCGATTGAGTTCGGTTTGTAGTTCCACAGCAACCTCCTCTCTATCCTTACCCTGAAGATACACTAACACATCATCGGCATATGACAATGTCCTGCCAGGTCCAGTGATCTGCTCACTGGTGATTCTCACTGTGTAGGCGTTGAACAGTACCGGAGATAATGGTGATCCCTGTGGTAGGCCAGGATATATTGTTGTTGGTTCCGAAGTCCAACTGCCACATCTAAAAACTACTTTCCGTTGGAAGAGGGCTGCAGCGATCCAACTAAGGAGGAATGGACTTACGTTTAGTTCAAGAAGCTGAAACATTAAAAAATCTAGTGGTACTCTGTTGTATGCGTCCTCAAGATCAATCGCTGCAGCAATGGTTTCAGTGCCTGAGTGGAAACCTTCATAGACATCATGGGCAAAGACTGCTGCATTGGTCCAGGTTTCTCTTTTTGGACGGTACCCACCCAGGGTAGGTGGGAAAACATCTTGCCTCTCTAGTTGGCTTGATATTTTCCTGGCAATTACCTTCTCCAGCAGCTTGCCTATTGTATTCTGCATGGTTATAATTCGATATCCCTGAATTTTTTTGTGGTCTTTGTCAGGCTTCGGCAAGGGAATCAGATAGCTGTGTAACCATTCCTCCTTGATGCTAGCACTCCCTATACTGTTGTTGTACATGTCTGCTAGTTTCTCTAGCTCATTGTCGGTACACCTATTTATGTCGTCGTATCTTATGCCATCAGGACCTGGAGCACTGTTTTTTGATCGTCGAAGCACAGCCTTGATTTCTTTAACTTTCACTGTGTCTTCATCCGAAGTGTTCTGGCCCTTGCATCTGTCTGAGGTGACCTCCTTGGCCAGATTTCGGCCTCCCATGTCTGTCTGGTTGCTCTGCTCAAGGTAGCGTTCAAAGAGGGCTTTGCCCTTGTCCTCGTCAGTCCTCTGCCAGATGAGGTCAGAACCTTGGAAGTCAGAAATGCTCTTATTCTTGACTACACCACTCATGCTTTTATGTAGTCGCCAGAACAATTTCAGTGACTTGTCTGTGCTTACTCTTTGACACACCTCTGCCCATTTTTCGCTTTTAACCACCTTGACCAGTTTTTTGAAGTAGCTTACTTTTGTGTGCATCTCTCTTTCTAAGTGCAAGCTGGGACTAGGATGACCAGCTCTGTTCTTCTTGGCATTTTGCCATCTCCTTACAGCACTACGCTTATCCACCCAAGCCTTCTCCACCTCGAAACCCCACCACGGTGGCTGCTCCCAGCTTTTTTTCCTGCCCTGAAACGTTCTGTCATTCACGTGCAGCCAACTGTCATAGTTTGTTAGTGTACAATCAGCTATTTACTTACTAAAATTTAATATTTAAATTTACATTATCATTTCTTTTTAGCGAGGGGACTTAACTTAAGAAAAGTTATTTCAAGGGGCATAACTTTTAATAACATTGCTATATATTTTATATACATATTGTTGCATTGTTTTTAAAGGTTTATAAACTCTTTGTCTACAGTTATTTACAGGCATATGAGTTATAATAAATAATGATATAATCTTTAAGGCATTTTCAAAGTTTTCATAAAAATAATGCATCTATTTAAATAGTGAAAATTTTCTAACGCATCTTTTTATGTTTAAAGAAGTTATCTACAGTCATGTAGGTGATTAACAGTAGTTTTCATTACAAATAATGGATGGTGTGTGGAAGGACATTCTTAAGTTACTTTGTTTTGTTATATGAATTTAATGAGACGCTCCCCGCCAGGAGCTGGGCGAAGCCGCGCAGGTTCAGACAGACAGACAGACAGACAGACAGACAAGCAGACAGACAGACAGATAGATAGATCCCCGCCAGGGCCTGGGCGAAGCCGGGCCGGGTCAGCTAGTATACATATATTTCACACTCACACTACCAACCACTTTTCTAGCTACAAGGTCTGGGCATTGATTGCTTGAAAATGTTGTTTT
>JACEFZ010004521.1:0-14426 GCA_014155875.1 Cepaea nemoralis
CCCAAAAAAGCTGTTTGTCTCTTTCTTATTGTTGTATTCAATGATCTAGTTTCATTAGCCTCTTTCAGGCAATCGTTGTTAGTTACTTTGGCAGTCCAAGGAAATTGCAACATTCGTCTCAGCAACCACATCTCTGTTGCTTCCAAGCTCTTCCTAATTTGTTCATTTACATTCCAAGATTCACAGCCATACAGAAAAACAAGTTCTATATAGCACTTCAGCACTCTCTTTCTTACATTCAACGATAGTCGAGTCGAAAATAAAAATGATAGTGGCTTACTGCATAAAATATTCTTCATTTTATAAAATGCAGCTTTTGCTTGCCCTATTCTGCACTTAATCTCTCTTGTGCATCTTCCATCTGATGTTATAAATGCCCCTAGGTATTTAAAACTATCAAATTAGTTTAAAATGTTCTGTTCTATTTCTATATCCCATTTTAGTGTCACCATTTTTTTTTTTTATATCACCATTGTTATTGTTTCCTTGATACTCACGGGGAGCCCTTTCTTTGCACTCTCTATTACTGCACTGTTCAACAATTGTCAATCTTTTGCATTTTCCGCCACCAAAACTGTATCATCTGCATAGCGTATATTGTTTATACTATAACCTCCGATTAGCGTTCCTGGCTTCTCTTGGATCTCTCTCATTATTACTTCAATATAGAGGGAGAAGAAATCTGGTGACAAATATCATCCCTGTCGTACTCCTAGCTCTCTCTCTCTCTCTCTCTCTCTCTCTCTCTCTCTCTCTATATATATATATATATATATATATATATATATATATATATATATATATATATATATATATATATATATATATATATATATATATATATATATATATTTTTTTTTTTTTCCCCGCGTTTCCATCCTGTTTCAGGATATTGCGGTCAACACCAGCATCTTTCAGCTGTATGTTGATTCCTAGGCTAGATTACGCTCATTAGCACGCCACGACTTTCTGAGCGACCGGCTCCATACTCTCATAAGTCACTTTTGCGATTCGAACCACTTCTAATTCTCGTCGCGTCACGTGACGAGAGTATTCGGGGTTAGCGGAGAAAGCTGCTAACCCCTCGGCCATGGAGCCGGCTATATATATATATATATAAGTATACCAGCCATTCTTACTCGCCTGTTTAGGCTGAACAGGCATAGTTGCTGACATAAATATGAAGAAAGACAGACAGAGAAAGTTAGTCACATACGGAGACAGGAAAAACAGGGAGGCACAGATATAGGACGAACAGACAGAGACACAAAGATAGAGAAAACAGACAGAGAGATACAGAGAGAGAGAAAGGGTGGAGAGAGGGAGGGAGGAGAGACAGGAAGAAAGAAAGAAATAGACAGGGAGGAAGGGGACATATGGAGGACGGACAGACAAAGAGATAAATATAAAGAAATATAGAGAAATAAATATACAAAGAGTTACTGAGAGAGAAAGAGAGAGAGAGAGAGAGAGAGAAGAGGGGGGGAGAGAGAGAGAGGGGGGGGGGGGGAGAGAGAGAGAGAGAGAAAGAGAGAGAGAGGTAGAGCGAGAGAGCGAGAGAGAGTAATATTCTAAACACACACAAATACACACACACATCCAAACATATAAATAACTATACCAATCCTCCTTAGTCGCCTACTTATACTGGTCAACTTAAAAAAATCCGCCACGATGCGGACTCAAACCCCTTCACCACTCAGCCAGTAGGCGAGTCTAGACACTACACAACCCCGATTACTGGTTTCACTGGTAGACTTCCACATTATTTATCACTCTTAAATAACCCCCCCCCCCCCACACGAGAAATTACTTGTAGACTTTCCTATATCTATCACGCTTAAAACCCCCCCCCCCCACCCCCAACCTCTCGGGAATATAAAAGTAATTTGTTACATTGTGTACTTTCCCTTGTTGACACGGGTCTATCTCTCTATGTCAAGTTACAAACCTGTAATTCATTATCAGCGCACATTTATTTCTTAAACTGACACTTTCGCGAGGTCATATCTACAGGAATCCCCGCATTTTATAGGCGTAGGAGGATTTGCATTGACGGCAGTGGATGACTACATCGAGAAATGATACGTTTGTCCTTTCCTTTTGGAAAATATATATTCTCTCTCTCTCTCTCTCTCTCTCTCTCTCTCTCTCTCTCTCTCTCTCTCTCTCTCTCTCTCTCTCTCCTCTCTCTCTCTCTCTCTCGCATTACATGTCTTTATTTGAACCCCCCTCGTATTACGTACTTTCACTTGTTGACGCGGTTTTATACCTCTATGCCAAGTTGCAAAACAGCAATTCATTACCAACGCCGTTTCCAGCGCTATTTATTTCTTAACCTTTTACAGGGTACAGCGGCCGAAAACGTCTTTACTACCGAACGGGTAAAACGCCCGAAAGCGTCCGTAATAACTAAGCGTTGAAAACATGCGATCACGAGACTTTGCAGACTTCCCATTGCTTACGTCCGATGTTGTCGATAACTTGATATCGTGGGCGCCATTTGCATGCGTTTTCTTTTAAATTTGATCGGATTAAAAGAAAAATAGTTTTAAGGGTTTTTATGCTTTGTTTTTCAAAATGGATTTCGACAATTCTTGAAATGATAGCGGAGATTTCGCTGGGTTCAATTTAAACTATCCTATTCCGGCATCTACGTTTACATCAATTTCTCCTTTTCTGAAACTCTTCAGGAATTAACTCCGAAAATAAAACGCTTTGAAGCAATTTTACCTATCATAAAAAAGGAAGATATACAGGTGTCCTATTTACCACTGTATCCGCCCTGCTGTTTCACGTGAAACTAGAAATGTTCTCGAGCAAATGAGGGTATTATATCAGCTGAATGTAATCATATAATTATCTAGTTTCTGGATGCATGTGTTGACTTGCTGTCTTAACCGGTGAAAGCTGTGGCAGGGGTGTAGTAAACATACATATATAAGTATGCGTTAGCGCTTCACATACAACTACGACTGACATATATTTCTACTCAAGCCTGTGATTCAGAGAGAGAGAGAGAGAGAGAGAGAGAGAGAGAGAGAGAGAGAGAGAGAGAGAGAGAGAGAGAGAGAGAGAGAGAGAGAGATGGAAGGAGAGAGATGGAAGGAGAGAGATGCTAGAAGACTGACAGAAACGTGAGGAAAGACAAATAGAAACAGACAGTAACAGTCGGTAGGCAGGACAGACAAAGGGGCATAGAGCATTCTGTTATCCATTCAGTGAAGGGGTGAAGTCTATAATAATTCATCGGCGAAAGAAGGTCCAGCATGGCGATGCATGCCAATCAGTCCAGCAAGTGTAATGGGTAGAGTAGGAAGTTTTAAAACGGCGTGATTTATGTGACAGACTGTTCACGGCCGAGTCAGGGACACCTTGTAGTGAATCCAGAGTCGGTTGCAGGCGCTGAAGGCCCCGTACAGGAAACCCGCCGATTGACTGTGAGTGACATTGCCGCACTATCTTAGCATCAGTCAAGGTTGAGCACACCACATCATCCATGATGTTCTACAGTACGGCAAAGTGTCTACAAGGTGGGTGCCACGGCAGCTTACTCTAGAATTGAAACGATGACGTATTAATGCTTGCCAAGAACTTTTGCAGAGCTCTGAAGCAGAAAGTGATGGTTTTCCTATCAAGAATTGGAGATGAAATCTGGGTTCACTACCACAAGCTGGAAATGAAGAGTGCTAAGCAAGGAAGGGCACCATACCTCCTCACCGAAACCAAAGAAGTCGCTTATAAAAAAGTCGCTTAAAAGTCGACAGGGTCGACTTAATTGCACCGGGTTTTATCACATATGGCTCGGTCTCTTTCCGCAGCGTGGAAAGCGTCGCACAAAGCACGAACTCCATAGCTCTAGCGATGACCCACAGGAGTCTCCGAAAAATTTCACTCGTGAACCGAAGGACGCGGCCCGAAATCGAACCCACAACCTTCGGAGCCTGAGTCAAATGGCTTGACCACTTCACCACGGAGACTCCAGAAATCAAAGAAGTTTCGCACGCAGCCATCTGCAAGGGAGGTTATATTGACTCTCTTTTGGGATGAACAAGGCGTTTTTTTTTTAAAGGGAAAACTGTAACCAGTAATACGCATACATATCTTCTCAGAAATCATCTTCGATCCGCAATCAAATCCAAACAACGCAAACTTCTGAGTAGAGGTATCCTTTTGCAACACGACAACGCTTGACCCCATACTGCCCGTGCAACGGTTGAAATCATCGAACACCTCCACTTTCAGTGTGTACTTCATCCCCCGTACTCGCAAAGTCTAGCCCTAAGTGATTTCCACCTGTTTGGGCAACTCAAAGAGTCATAGGGAGGAAAGACTTTTCGGTCCGATCAAGAGTTACAGCAGGTGGTGCAAAAGTGGTTGGTTACAGACGAGACCAAGAGATTTATTTTTCTACAGGAATCCAAGCATTTTATCGGCGCTGGGGGACTTCGATTGAATGCAGTTATGACAATATCGAAAAACTGATACATTTGTTCTTTGCTTTTTCAAAATATACATTAAAAAATTAAGATTTTTATGTGAAGCCCCCTCGTATTACGTACTTTCCCTTTTTGAAATGGTTTTATCTCTATATACCAAGTTGCAAAACGAGCAATTCATTACAAACGCCGTTTCCAGCGCCTATTTAGTTCTTAAATTGACACTTTCGCGAGGTCATATCTACAGGAATCCACGCATTTTACAGGCGTTGGAGGACTTGCATTGAACGCAGTGATGACTACATCGAGAAATTATACATTTGCTCTTTACTTTTTGAAAATATATTCTCTCTCTGTAACACACACACCCACATACAACAACAACAACATCATCATCAACAACAACCATTTGAAGTTGTTAATTGAAGCCCCCTTGTATTACATACTTTCCTATGTTGACGCGGTTTTATCTCTCTATGTCAAGTTGCAAAACAACAATTCATTACCAACCCCCTTTCCAACGCCTATTTATTTCTTAAACTGGCATTTTAGCGAGGTCATGCCTCAAGGGGCATATTTCAGATCTTTCTCTGAACACTTCAATTAACATTCTGCTAATCCGGCATCTTACATTTAAATCAACTTCGTTATTTTCTAAAGCTCTTCAGGAATTAACTCCGAAAATAAAACGCTTTGAAGCAATTTTACCTGACATAAAAAAGGAAGATATACAGGTATCCAATTTACCACCGTATCTGCCCTGCTGCTTTACGTGAAACTCGAAACGTTCTCCAGCTAAGGAGGGTAATCTATAAGTTTAATGTAATCATTTAATTATCTAGTTTGTGGATTTATGTGTTGACTTGTTGTCTTCATTTTTGAAAGCAGGGGTGGCATAAGATGTAGAATAAAATACGCATATGTCCAAGTGTGTGCAAGCACAAATGACGACTAACGGACACATTTCTAATCAAACCTGTGGGGCGGGGGGGGGGGGATAAGAGAGAGAGAGACAGAGAGAGAGACAGACAGAGAGAGAGAGAGAGAGAGAGAGAGACAGACAGACAGACAGACAGACAGACAGACAGACAGACGGTGGGCAGAGAAAGACTGAGAAGAAAGAGATACTGCACGACTGACAGAAACAAGAAGAAAGACAAATAGAGAAAGGTAGTAACAGACTGAGACAGCACAGACAGAAGGGCGCGTGCATATAGAAAGATAGAGAAATAAAGATACATATAGGGAGAGAGAGAGAGAACGAAAGAAAGAAAGAAAGAAAGAAAGAAAGAAAGAAAGAAAGAAAGAAAGAAAGAAAGAAAGAAAAGAAAGAAAGAAAGAAAGAAAGAAAGAAAGAAGGAGAAAGGGGGCAGATGGAAGACAGACAGACAAAGACAGTAAGACAAAGAAGACTGAGAAATAAATAGACAGAAAAACACAGAGAGGGAGAAAGAAATATATAGAGAGAGACAGAGAGAGAGAGAGAGAGAGAGACAGAGAGAATGATACTCTAACGTATATACACCCGGACCAACCCTCCTTAGTTGCCTGCTTAGGCTGAACCTACCTGAGAGCCCAGGACGGCTTTAAAATATCCGCCCCGATCCGGACAGTAACCCCTTGACCACCCAGCCAGTAGTCCAGTCTATGTCTAGCCACTACGCAACTCTGGCTACTGGTTTTAATGTTAGACTTCCACATTATTTATCGCCCTTAAATAACCCAAGCGAAATTACTTGCAGACTTTCCTATATTTATAACGCTTGAAACCCCCTTTACCCCAACCTCCCAGCGATATAAACGTAATTTGTTACATTGTGTACTTTCCCTTGTTGACTTGGGTCTACCTCTCTATGTCAAGTTCCACACCAGCAATTCATTACCAGCGTACATTTATTTTTTAAACTGGCACTTTCGCGAGGTCATATCTCAAGAGGTATATTTCTGATCTTTCTCCGAACACTTCAATTAACATTCCCGTATTCCGGCATCATACATTAAAATCAGCTTCTCTATTTTCTAACTTTTCAGGAATTAACTCCGAAAATAAAACGCTTTGAAGCAATTTTGCCTGTAATAAAAAAGGAAGATATACAGGTTTCCTATTTACCACTGAATCTGCCCCGCCGCTTTACGTGAATCTCGAAGCGCTCTTGAGTAAATGAGGGTAATATATCAGCTGAATGTAATCATGTAATTATCTAGCTTCTGGGTTTATGTGTTGAGGTGACTTCATTCATGAAAGCTGTGGCAGGAGTGTAATAGGACGTAGAAAACAACCGCATATATTGAAATACCAGCTACACATATGTGCTTCACAAATGCTCTTCACATATGTGCTTCACACACAACGGCGACTAAATTATATAGGTCTACACTCCGTGGCGAAGGGATTAGGCACACAGTTCATAGTTTCACATATCCGAATTCGAAACACAGCTGCGGTCGATTTGATAGCAGATCGTCTTGCGTTAGGTTTTTTTTTTTAACGAAATGTTATGGATGCCGGTCGTTCAGAAAGCTATGCCAAACTACTGAACGTACACTTGCCATGAGATCACAACAGCAAAATATGCTGGTATTGACTGCGACGTCCCGTAAATGATATGCAACTAACTTGTTTTTAATACTCTTACATCCACTCTCACGTCTCGTGGTATGCTCGAATGCTGTGCATACTGTTGTGCGCTGAAACTTCTCCCACACTGATGACTGACATACACATTTGTCGAAAATTGCGCCAATCCCTGACATATAATGACCACTAATATTTAGTCGGGCGTAGCAGTCAACCTCAATTTTGGCTGTTCGTGATTCCTCGGCAACTTTTACGTTCAGTAGTTTGCCATTGCTTTTTGAACGACCGGCACCTATACCTTTTTAGAAAAAACAAAACCCAGCACCGCTGTGTTTCGAACCTAGGTGTACAGGATTACGAACCACGTCCACATCGCCTTTACCACGGAGCCCACTAATATACATGATTGTGAAAGCAAGCGCTAGTGTATCACATAAACAATCAATCAACAAAGCCATATATTGAAGTGTGCGCAAAAATTTCACCTACAACGACGAGATTCATATGTAAATCAAAGTATACACTAATCTCTCCCTGGCGATAGCGTTGCGGACACGATTCGTAATGCCGCTTACCCACGTTCGAAACACAGCGCTGACCGATTTGACAGCAGACCGTGTCTCGCTGGTTTTAACGTGTTGGTATGGAAGCCGGTCGTTCAGAAAGCAATGGCAAACTATTGAAAGTAAAAACTTGCCAAGACATCAACAACGGCAGTTAGTTAGGTAGTTAGTTAGTCGACAGATCATCCTCGTTGAACATCGAACCATTCAGTCCATAAGTGCTCGGATCCCCTCCTCAGCAAATCCCGCAGCGTGTAGCGGCTAACGACGCCAGTTCTGTGTTGGTTTATCAATCTTCTTTGGCTTCCTGCGTAGTGTTCTTGTTTGGCCACCCCTCTTTTAATTTGCTGCTCCCGCAGTCTGGCCATTGTTGTAGATTCACAGTCATCACTTGGTTCTCGCAAAAGTCTCACTTCTCGTAGAGCATTCAGGATGTCAGCCTGGTCCATGGCGCGTCCGCCCTCCACAGTAGCCTCACCTGCGAGCTTGTCAGCCCGCTCATTTCCTTGTACTCCCGCATGACCTGGCACGAAGATGAAACTAATCTTTGCCAGCCGAGACCGCTTCAGAGGCAGCAACCATTCTCTTCGGATCGACCCCTCCTCTATCCTCTTGATCATGTTCATTGAGTCGCTAAGGAAACAAGCCCTAGTGAATGTCTGTGTCTCGAGCCATGTTATTGCTTTACTTACTGCCATGACTTCCATGGTCAGGCTACTTGTGGTTTCAGTGAAAGCACCAGAGTCCTCCTTCACAATTCTCCCTCCGGCCCGAGCTGTAAAGGCCCATGAGCTTCTCATATGTCGGACGACCGACCCATCTGTGTAGATGACCGCGTCACCGTCTAGCGAATTCTCGAAAATCAACGCTTGTACTTCAGCCTCAACAGCAGCCGGATTTTCTTGTCTGCATTTTCTATCTAGTTGGATGCAAACTGAAAAGGATGTGCAGAAGTCTGTTGGCACTTGCACCCACTCCTCGCCAGGTTCTAAGTCCTCAAGTGAACACACCTGTTGAAGAATGTCTTCGGCTTGACCCATCCACGACCGTCCTCTTTTTAACCTGCTGCCCTTCACCTTCCTAATTTCATTATGCAGTGGGTGTTGTGTGTTTGCGTTAATTCTGAGGTAGGCGCGTGCCCTGCAAACTTGTATTCTCTCTTCAATGGTTGGAAAATCAAGAAGGTAGCGCATCGCCCTGCATGCTGTATCTCTTGTACATCCAAGAATAATGCGCATAGCTTCATTCTGTATCCTTTCCATCCTTTCTATCTGCTTATGGCTGAGAGTCAGGATTGCCATTGCATACTCCAAAACAGATATGACCAGCCCCTCGTACAGAAGACATAGATGGCGCTGCTCACAGTTTGCTGCCGCCATCACCCGCATCGCTGCCAAACCCCGCTTGGCCTTTGTTATCACCTGGTCTATGTCCACATTATAAGCAAGGCTTCGATCAAACCGTATCCCCAGGTAATTCATTGCCTGCGTTCTTTCCACCGTCTCTGAACACAGCATTACAGTTGGTGTTGGATTGTTGACAATATGATTATTCAACGAGAATAACGGCAATGAAATGCTGGTGTTGACTGCAACGTCCTCTAAAAGGATAAGCAACTTTAAAATAAAAATGTTAAAATAAAATAAAGACAATACTACACGTTTTTCGCACAATGGCCATACGGTGGTCGACCCATATTTTAAAATACCAGTCGGCACTTGGCAGTTTCAGTATCACAACGGCCACTTTCACTTCCCAAAACTGTTCTTGGTACCCATTTATGGTTGGGTCTACCCGGGAGGCGGGGTCGACCTGGAAGACTGAGTCGACCTGGGAGGCTGGGTCACTTGTAAACATCCGTCCAAATGTAGATTAAAGCCCGCGATCACTGGACAAACAGGCGCTAATGCTTCACATACAATGAGGTCAGCAGACCAGGACAGAGGACTTCATTGGACAAACCCTTGGAGCACCTGTCCCTGGTCCGGCATATCCACAGACTAAGCCATCAGTCTAATGTTCCAAGGATTGCCGTTCCACAGACTAAGTTACCAGTCTATCTAATGCTCCAAGGATTGCCGTTTAACGGACTAAATTACCAGTCTGTCTAATGCTCCAAGGATTGCCCTTCCACAGACTAAGTTACCAGTCTATCTAATGCTCCAAGGATTGCCGTTTCACGGACTAAATTACCAGTCTGTCTAATGCTCCAAGGATTGCCGTTCCATAAGCTATGTTCCATTCATCCATCATGTGCCATGCCGATAAGCGTGGTTGGTCATGTTTTGTCATCTCACTTGATCACCAGAGTCGTTGATCAGCTCCGTATTCCTGTCTCGACCATGCCACGTGGCCAAGCCATCCAGGTATTTACTTCTCGGTCTTCCACTTGGTCTCTTCCCTTCGATCTTGCCAGTTGTCACCAAATTCTCCAAGTCATTTCTTCTCATAACATGTCCCAAAAATTGTGACTGTCTACGTCTAATGACTCTAATCAGTTTACGATCTTCATTTGTTTCTTGAAGGACTTGCGCGTTGGTTTTTCTGTCTGTCCATGGTATTCTTTGCATTTTCCTCAGAAACCACATTTCCGCAACCATCAGATGTTGTTTAGCTTGACTGCTCATTATCCACTCTTCACATCTATACAAAAGTATAGGTTCTATGAAACACTTCAACACCCTTTTTCTCGTTTCTATTGATATCTTGTTATTGGTCAGTATATTTTTCGTCTTGCAAAAGGCTACCTTCGCAATGGCAATTTTTGTTCTAATCTCTTCAAGGCATCTCCCATCAGATGTTATGACTGTTCCTAGACAACTGTACCGATTCACTTGCTTAAGACAATGCCCATCTACTCGTATATCACATTATGTATTTCCTTCTTCCCAGTGACGACCATAATCTGTGTCTTCTTACTATTCAATTCTAACCCTAGTTGTTCACTGTGTGCAACAACTGTATCTACTAAATGTTGCAGGTCCTGTTCATTGTCTGAAATCAAGACTGTATCATCTAATGTTATAGATGTATCGTTTCCCAATATTGATCCCTTCCAATCTTCTATATTTCTGAAAATATTTTCACTGTACAGAGAAAAAAATAAACATCTGGAGACATTAAACATGCCTGTCTCACACCTCTTTTAATAGGCTGATAATGACCTTCATCATTACCAATTCTGGCTGCAGCTTATATGCTTTTTACAAGTCTAAGGTCTTTTCCATCAATTTGTAGATCTTCAAGCATCCTTATCATGTCGACATATCTCACTTTATCGAAAGCCTTCAGACTAAGTTACCAGTCTGTCTAATGCTCCAAGGAGTGCCATTCCACAGGCTAAGCTACCAGTCTATCTAATGTTCCAAGGAGTACCGTTCCACAGGCTAAGCTACCAGTCTATCTAATGTTCCAAGGAGTGCCATTCCACAGGCTAAGCTACCAGTCTGTCTAATGCTCCACGGAGTACCGTTCCACAGGCTAAGCTACCAGTCTATCTAATGTTCCAAGGAGTGCCATTCCACAGGCTAAGCTACCAGTCTGTCTAATGCTCCACGGAGTACCGTTCCACAGGCTAAGCTACCAGTCTGTCTAATGCTCCAAGGAGTGCCATTCCACAGGCTAAGCTACCAGTCTGTCTAATGCTCCACGGAGTACCATTCCATAGGCTAAGCTACCAGTCTGTCTAATGTTCCAAGGAGTACCGTTCCACAGGCTAAGCTACCAGCCTGTCTAATGCTCCAAGGAATGCCGTTCCACAGGCTAAGCTACCAGTCTGTCTAATGTTCCAAGGAGTACCGTTCCACAGGCTAAGCTACCAGTCTATCTAATGCTCCACGGAGTACCGTTCCACAGGCTAAGCTACCAGTCTGTCTAATGTTCCAAGGAATGCCGTTCCACAGGCTAAGCTACCAGTCTGTCTAATGTTCCAAGGAATGCCGTTCCACAGGCTAAGCTACCAGTCTGTCTAATGTTCCAAGGAGTACCGTTCCACAGGCTAAGCTACCAGTCTGTCTAATGTTCCAAGGAATGCCGTTCCACAGGCTAAGCTACCAGTCTGTCTAATGTTCCAAGGAATGCCGTTCCACAGGCTAAGCTACCAGTCTGTCTAATGCTCCAAGGAATGCCGTTCAACAGACTAAGCTACCAGTCTGTCTAATGTTCCGCGGAGTACCGTTCCACAGGCTAAGCTACCAGTCTGTCTAATGTTCCAAGGATTGCCGTTGTAGAGGTGTGAAGCTGAAGTACCAGTATTGCACACCCCTGTTGATTCCCGTGCTCGGAAAGGGGATGGAGAACTTTGCAGCAACTTCCGCGGACATACTTCGGTATTGAGTCGGGAGGAAAGTCTTCACATCATCTTCGTCTTCATAGAAGTCAGTTCTTTTCTGGGCTCGGGCGGTCGGTCTGATGGTTAACCCATCTGATGTTCAGAACTCAGTCTTGAGGAGGTATGTTAATCAATCAATCAATCAATCAATCATCATCATCATCAAGTGCCGGCTGGTGAGGCGTGCATGACTTTCCACAGATCTCGGTCTTTGGTTTTCTGGATCAACTCTGCTGATGACATTCCTCCATGCCAATCAACAAACCATATACTCGATCCACTAACCAACCTCCAATACATTAATGCAACAACTCAAACACCCATTGAACCACCAAACATTTAACCAACCAACCTTCCATTCAACGCCCCCCCCCCCAAAAAAAAAAAAAACAACACTTCTAATTCAACCACCCATCCAAAACACCAACCTTCCATTCAATCATCCAACCAAAATACCACCCTTCCATTCAATCATCCAACAAAAGCACCAACCTTCCATCCAACCATCTAACTATCTTGGCATCTATCAAACTAACCAACCTCCCATCAATCCATTCAACTACACAAACAATCAATTTTCCAGCCACCCATATCCATCCATCGAACAAAAAAAAAAACAACCTTCCCTCCAAAAATTTAAAAAAAAAAAAAAAAAAAATCAAACAGCAACAACCTTCCACTTAACCAACCAGCTTTCCATCCAATTAACCAACCGTCCATCCATCCAACCAACTAGCCAACCATCCGTCCATCCATCCAACCATCTGGCCAACCAACCGTCCATCAATCCAACCAACTAGCCAACCATCCACCCAACTAACCATCCATCTATCCAACTAAATATCAAATCAACAATCCACCCATCTCACCAACCAACACACCCACCAACCATCCATCCAGCCAACTAACCACCCAATCAACCAGCCATCCCCTATACCCAATACACACGTCCGCGTCTCAATACGTGCATGCTCCCGCAAACTCGCACTCGTCAACACTTACGCCCCCGAGAGCCCCTGATTCCCCAGCAATCCTATCATGCCACATTTAAAATTCACGAAAACAGTGCTTCTTAATGGGCCCATTCGAATTCACAAGCAAATACCACAGAGAAACAAACAAATACCACACGGTAACAAACATGACAAAGCGTGCTTATTGAAATTCCTCACGTGAAACTCGAAGTAACGAAAAACGGGAAGATAGAAACCAATTACCCCTACTCGGAATACGTGCATAATTAAAGAACAAACTAATATCAAAATAGTTATAAATAAGCGGAGCCAAACAAACGAGCCAGAGTACAAATAGAGAAGAGAGAACACGAGAACTTAATTTTATTTTCAATGGGTCACAAAGTTGGCACGCAGGCTCATCTTACATTCGGTTCTTTCGTCACTCATCTTTCGCTAACAAGTTATATATTATGAATGTTACCTAAACAAAACAAAAAAAAATAATTGTAAAATGAATACTGTAAACATACACCAAACATAAACAATTGACATTTCAAAATATGAGAGAGGCAAGCAGGCAGACAGGCAGGCAGAAAGGCAGGCACGCACGCACACACACACACAGTCATACATCCACACATACACCCACACATACATACATACGTACCTACGTACGTACATACATACATACATACATACATACATACATACATACATACATACAGTACGTACAGTACAGTACAGTACATACATACATACATACATACATACAGTACAGTACAGTACGTACAGTACAGTACATACATACATACATACATACATACATACATACACTACACACACACGTACAGTACGTACAGTACAGTACAGTACGTACAGTACAGTACAGTACATACAGTACAGTACATACGTACAGTACAGTACGTACGTACAATACATACATACATACATACATACATACATACATACATACATACATACATACATAACATAACATACATACATACATAACATAACATAACATAACATAACATAACATACATACATACATACATACATACATACATACATACATACATACATACATACATACATACATACATACATACATACATACATACATACATACATACATACATACATACATACATACATACATACATACATACATACATACATACATACATACATACATACATACATACATACATACATCCTTGAAAACGGCAGAGAAAGAAGGGATAGACAAAGAAAAGAAAGAAATTATGGTAGGCAGAAGAAAGAAACGGCGAACCGGAAGACTGAATCAGTGAGTATTGCAGCTCTACAGAACACAATCACGGAAAACTGGAGGTTGCAGCGACCAGCCTCCATCAGCAAACAAATACATACACAAAACACAACATATAACCACGGGGAAGACCCTTCGGTGACTACATTAAGGCATCAGAACAGGATGGGAATAATGAAAAGATGAAAAAATGAGAATAATGAAGAGAAAACTAACCTTAGTATTAGTATCACAGTAGTTAGTAACACAATAATTAGTATCACAGTAGT
>JACEFZ010004524.1:0-60638 GCA_014155875.1 Cepaea nemoralis
TCCCTCTTAGTTGTAATTTTGTAGGGATTCTGCTGTATTGTCTTCACTGCCGAAACCGTGCAGTTTTCGCTTTTAGTTGAAATTGTAGGGTTTGCTGTATTTGCTCTTGGCTGCCGAAACAGTGCGTATTCGCTCTTAGTTGAAACTTGTAGGGTTTTGCTGTATTTGTCTTCACTGCCGAAACCGGGCATATTCGCTCTTATTGTAATTGTGGGGATTCGCTGTTTTGCTCTTCACTGCCGAAACAGTGCAGTATTCGCTCTTAGTTGTAACTTGTAGGGATTCTGCTGTATTTGCTCTTCCACTGCCGAAACAGTGCAGTATTCGCTCTTAGTTGTAACTTGTAGGGATTCTGCTGTATTTGCTCTTCACTGCCGAAACAGTGCAGTATTCGCTCTTAGTTGTAACTTGTAGGGATTCTGCTGTATTTGCTCTTCACTGCCGAAACCGTGCAGTATTCGCTCTTAGTTGTAACTTGTAGGGGTTCTGCTGTATTTGCTCTTCACTGCCGAAACAGTGCAGTATTCGCTCTTAGTTGTAACTTGTAGGGATTCTGCTGTATTTGCTCTTCACTGCCGAAACCGTGCAGTATTCGCTCCTTAGTTGTAACTGTAGGGGTTCTGCTGTATTTGCTCTTGGCTGCCGAAACCGTGCAGTATTCGCTCTTAGTTGTAACTTGTAGGGATTCTGCTGTATTTGCTCTTCACTGCCGAAACCGTGCAGTATTCGCTCTTAGTTGTAACTTGTAGGGATTCTGCTGTATTTGCTCTTGGCTGCCGAAACCGTGCAGTATTCGCTCTTAGTTGTAACTTGTAGGGATTCTGCTGTATTTGCTCTTCACTGCCGAAACCGTGCAGTATTCGCTCTTAGTTGTAACTTGTAGGGATTCTGCTGTATTTGCTCTTCACTGCCGAAACCGTGCAGTATTCGCTCTTAGTTGTAACTTGTAGGGATTCTGCTGTATTTGCTCTTGGCTGCCGAAACCGTGCAGTATTCGCTCTTAGTTGTAACTTGTCTGTTCTATGGAGCATTGGCCATTGTTTTACTTGACCAAATGTTTTGTGTTCGGCCTTAATTTTTACCTGACCACTGTGCTGTATTCTTTAGCACCTTTAGTCTTACTTTTTCCATCTATTCGCCCATAGTGCTTATTTTCTTATATGTGAAGTATTTGCTCATAGTTTTTTGCTTTCCTGTCTATGCAGGAATTCCTTGGACTGCCAAAGTAACTAACAACGAATGCCTTAAAGAGGCTAACGAAACTAGAACATTATATACAATAATAAGAAGGAGACAAACAGCTTTTTTGGGGGTCATGTGATGAGAAGAGAAGCGCTGGAGAAATCGTGACAACTGGAAAGATCGAGGGGAAGAGAGGCAGAGGCAGACCATGACAAATGATGCTGGATGGATTGCGACGGTGGCAAGGAGGGATATCAACGGCAGAGTTGATCCAGAAAACCAAAGACCGAGATCTGTGGAGAGTCATTAACGCCTACGCCAGCCGGCACGGCACTTGAGGATGCCTATGTCTGATGTGTGTAATAGTGTAATACTGTACTTCCATTCGCACAAACATGCTGGATGGATGGGTGTGTGGGTGGGTGGGTTCAGTATTCGCTTCATCTGTGAAGCATTTAGTAGTGATAACTCATAGTTGTTGCTCTTCTACGTGTCATGTTTTCGCTGTCAGTTTTAACTTTTCGCATCTGTATGATAAATTATCTTACCGGCCTCGTGTTGTGCCATTATTTCGACTGGGTATTTCCATAACTTTCTTTCATTCTCGTAGTCTTGATTGAACTCACCGCACCAGGTAACAAGCTCCGTATTGTACGCGGGAAAATTGCTTTGTGGGTTACTGCCTAGACTAGCCAACAACAGGAAGTTATGTCCCCGTTTGAAAACACGGCACAGCGCGATCGCTTCACAAGCTAGTAATAGTATCATTATTTTGCGAATTTAAAATTCTATGACATGTTTTAACATTGTTAATTCAGACTAACTGCAGAGCGATTCGCTGAATTCTGTCTAATGTGTGTAATAGTGTAATACTGTACATCCGTTCCAAAAACATCCATTCGCACAAACATGCTGGATGGATGGGTGGGTGGGTGGATGGATGGATGGATGGATGGGTGGATGGATGGATGGATGGATGGATGGATGGATGGCCTGCCTGTGTGTTCGTAAGTGCGTACGTGTTGGATGTGTACGCGTGTCTGTCTTTACAAACAAAGGTTACAAGGGATCACAGGTGGCTTTGTTGGTTGGTTAGTTGGTTTGTTTGTTGGTTGGTTGGGTGGTTGGTTTGTTGGTTGGTTGGTTGGGTGGTTGGTTAGTTGGTTTGTTGGGTGGTTGGATGGATGGGGTGATTGGGTGGGTGAGTGGGTTGGTTGGTTGGTTGGTTGGTTGGTTGGTTGGATGGGTGGGTTGGTTGGTTGGTTGGGTGGATGGGGTGATAGGCTGGGTGGGTTGGTTGGTTGGGAGCGTGGGTGGGTTTGCTGATTGGTTGGTTGGGTAAATGGGTGGGTGGGAGGGTGGGATTGGTAAATAATATGGAAGAATGATCTAGGTCGATACTGGACATCAAATCTTCGGGGAGAATGTAACCAGGTCATAATTCAGCGCACATGCTGTCTAAGATGAGGTCTAAATTGGTAGAGGTTCCTCAAGTTTGTCTAAGATGAGGTCTAAATTGGTAGAGGTTCCTCAAGTTTGTCTAAGATGAGGTCTAAATTGGCAGAGGTACCTCAAGTTTGTCTAAGATGAGGTCTAAATTGGCAGAGGTACCTCAAGTTTGTCTAAGATGAGGTTTAAATAGGTAGAGGTTCCTCAAGTTTGTCTAAGATGAGGTCTAAATTGGTAGAGGTTCCTCAAGTTTGTCTAAGATGAGGTCTAAATTGGTAGAGGTTCCTCAAGTTTGTCTAAGATGAGGTCTAAATTGGTAGAGGTTCCTCAAGTTTCTCTAAGATGAGGTCTAAATTGGTAGAGGTTCCTCAAGTTTGTCTAAGATGAGGTCTAAATTGGCAGAGGTACCTCAAGTTTGTCTAAGATGAGGTTTAAATAGGTAGAGGTTCCTCAAGTTTGTCTAAGATGAGGTCTAAATTGGTAGAGGTTCCTCAAGTTTGTCTAAGATGAGGTTTAAATAGGTAGAGGTTCCTCAAGTTTGTCTAAGATGAGGTCTAAATTGGTAGAGGTTCCTCAAGTTTCTCTAAGATGAGGTCTAAATTGGTAGAGGTTCCTCAAGTTTGTCTAAGATGAGGTCTAAATTGGCAGAGGTACCTCAAGTTTGTCTAAGATGAGGTTTAAATAGGTAGAGGTTCCTCAAGTTTCTCTAAGATGAGGTCTAAATTGGTAGAGGTTCCTCAAGTTTGTCTAAGATGAGGTCTAAATTGGCAGAGGTACCTCAAGTTTGTCTAAGATGAGGTTTAAATAGGTAGAGGTTCCTCAAGTTTGTCTAAGATGAGGTCTAAATTGGTAGAGGTTCCTCAAGTTTGTCTAAGATGAGGTCTAAATTGGTAGAGGTTCCTCAAGTTTGTCTAAGATGAGGTCTAAATTGGTAGAGGTTCCTCAAGTTTGTCTAAGATGAGGTCTAAATTGGTAGAGGTTCCTCAAGTTTGTCTAAGATGAGGTCTAAATAGGTAGAGGTTCCTCAAGTTTGTCTAAGATGAGGTCTAAATTGGTAGAGGTTCCTCAAGTTTGTCTAAGATGAGGTCTAAATTGGTAGAGGTTCCTCAAGTTTGTCTAAGATGAGGTCTTAGTAGGTAAAGGTTCCTCAAGTTTGTCTAAGATGAGGTCTAAATAGGTAGAGGTTCCTCAAGTTTGTCTAAGATGAGGTCTAAATTGGTAGAGGTTCCTCAAGTTTTAGCCACGTTATTGTCCAGCTTGTTACTTGTTTGTTATAAAATGGTGTGATTATTTCAAACATGTTGAGAACCGGTGCACTGAAGAATATCTTCGAGTTTCTCTCTGTCTTGACAGGTCACATAGTCTAGCACACTCTTGAGAGTTTTATGTCACAAAACGGACAAAGACAACTGCTGCAACAAACATGCATGATGTTTTATGGTGTCCCAACGTCAATAAAGAACAGTTTCCGTAGTAGTTATCTTCTGGACGCACCCAGCACGGTGAACTGTGCAAATCTGTGGCATCAACCCACATCTTGGAAAGTTGATAACGATTGCAATGGCGGACCGAACGAGAGTTCTTACTGGAGGCTTATTACGCCAAACCTACGTATGCACGTGTCTGGCATTGTCAGAAGACTAAACAATTCACTCCATTTCCTTTACAGCATTTAAAGGTTCTTTTGATTTACTAGGCAATGTTAGTTCGGTAGGTTGCCATTTACTTTCTGAACGACCGGCGACTCATATCATCGAAATAAACGCAAAGTGGTCTGCTTCAGTACACCGGCAACTGGTTTCGAACCTTCGACCCGGTGTGTCGGGCAGTTGTGAAAATAGTTTCACTTTCCCCTACGTATAAAAAGGTCCTTAAAAAGTCGACAGGGTCGACTTCATTGCACAGGGTTTTTATCCCATATGGCTCGGTCTCTTTCCGCAGCGCGGAACGCGTCAGACAAAGCACGAACTCCGTAGCTCCAGCGACGACACCCTCCCCCAGAAGTCTCCAAAAGAATATACTCGTGACCCAAAGGACGTGGCCCAGTATCGAATCCACAACCTTCGGAGCCCGAATCAGACGACTTGACCACTTCACCACGGAGTCTCCCTGACTCCCCTACAAAACATAATATCACAACTAGGCTGTGACCGCCGCCACCAGCAAGTACACCTGTTGCGCCTCAACCTGTCACATACCCACATGTCACATACCCACCTGTCACTTTCGTGACAGCAAAAATTCCAGAGCAAATAATTCAGATCCGAGGATTCGAGTACAAGTCTAGCTGGAGTTGTGCTCCAGGCCTCTACATCGTGTTGGCTTTGTTAACCTAGAGACAGGAGTAGAGTGGCCACCAGTACACCCAACATTTAGAGAGATTTTCTATGTCCTCAACAGTCCCACAACTGTACAGAGAGTGGACTCTCGTGGCTTTCAAGTCAAATTCACCTCCAAGTGGTGCACACTGGAGAACTTGTCCCTAGGTCTCAGACTTAATGGAATCTGGCTCTCTCCGGCTTGTACGGAATCCGCCAGGTTAAATTATCCATGAAACTGTACCTGGAATAGACAGCCGGCAGAGGAATAAACATTGTTCCAAGAATATTCGTCATCTTCTTTGTTCACCTGCAGACGTCAATATGAATAATGCAAAAGCAGTAGATGTTGCATGTCAACTGAAGCTTGTTGACATCGCGTTGTTTGTCCTCAACTGGAGCAGGCGTAGACCATAATAGTGTTTCCTGTTCTACATATGTTGTATACTCCTGAAACAAATGTTAAGCTGTGAGTTTACCAGCTCCGCGGTTACAGCGATTAGTATCTCCCTATCTTTAGTTTATTCAACACTAGCTGACCCGGCCCGGCTTCGCCCAGGCCCTGGAGGGGATCTATCTATCTATCAGTCTGTCTGTCTGCTTGTTTGTCTGTCTGGCTGGCTGACCCGGCCCGGCTTCACCCAGTCCCTGGTGGGGAGCATCTCATTTAATTCATATAAGTAGTCATATAAGTTCTCCCGTTCCCGACTATCTGTCTGTCTGTCTATCTGACCGGGCCCGGCTTCATCCAGTTATTTAATTCATATACGTAGTCATATAAGCTCTCCCGTTCCCGACTATCTGTTTGTCTCTCTGTCCCGGCCCGGCTTCACCCAGTCCCTGGTGGGGAGCATCTAATTTAATTCATATACGTAGTCATATAAGCTCTCCCGTTCCCGACTGTCTGTCTGTCTGTCTGTCCCGGCCCTGCTTCACCCAGTCCCTGGTGGGGAGCATCTAATTTAATTCATATAAGTAGTCATATAAGCTCTCCCGTTCCCGACTGTCTGTCTGTCTATCTGTCTTTTTTTTTTTTTTTTTTTCAAACTTTGAAAATTCCTTAAAGATTATATCATTATTTATTATAACTCATATGCCTGAAAATAACTATAGACAAAAAGTTTAACAATAGTGCAAGTAAGTCCAACAATATGACTATAAAGTATATAGAAATGTTATTAAAAGTTATGCCCCTTGAAATAACTTTTCTAGAGTGAAGTGCCCCTGCTATACAGACATTATATAATGAAAATGGAAAAGTAAATGTTATTAAATAAGTCGAAGATTTTACATTTAGAAATTATTATAGTCGGTTGCAAATGAATGAAAGGAAGACGTGTAGAAAATTTCATCTCAATCGGATGTACCGTTATCGAACGCATCCAATACCCACAAACAAACAAACATACACTCTGTTTTATAGATATAGATGTGCTGGAATAATACATAGACGAATGCACGGACTCTGTTAACACATATACATATAGCATTGTTACACGTATTGTGAGTCATTTGATATGGAACATGTTTATAATCGAGGACCGGCTCTGTGACAAAAGGAATTACGAATGCAATTTCGCCCTGCGGGCGGTTTAGACGTATTGGCTTCCGTTTAAAGGTATGAGTGCTGATTGTTCAAAAAATAATGGCAAATTATTGAAACTAAACTTGCCAAGAAATCACAAACAGCCAAAAAATGCTGGGGTTGACTGCGACATCCTCTAAAGCAGTGGTTCTCAACCGGTTAGGAATTCCCCCCTAGGGGAGAATTTTAGGGTTTCCGGAGGGGGGGGGGGGGGGGGGTGAAGATTATTTCAAGATCGCGTTAATACAAGAACCGATTACTTGATATTGTTTTTCCCTCCATACTTTACGGTTCTGTACGCCTCGCCCTTCTGATATTTGTCTTATAACGTAAGTAGACTCCACAAATCACGTTTTATGTAGATGTCTAAACTTGTTCTAGTATGTGTTATTAAAGTTAGCTTCCATTTTTACGTATACTATGTAGGGGCAGGGTGGGGGAGGGGGGAATTTATATGGAGGAAATACGAAAGGGGAGGAATGTCATTCTCAACATATGGTGAAGGGGGACATGGGCCAAAAAAGGTTGAGAACCACTGCTCTAAAGGATACGCAACAAACTTTATAATCGAGATATCAATCAATTTTTTTTTCTATTTTATATTTCAGATTCAGAAAGTGCCTGAAAGCCTCCTCATCGCCGTTGGCTCATCTGATTGGTCAGATCTATTTCAACGTGGTTGGTCCTCAGTGTTTCAAATTCACGCAAAAATCAACATGCGTGCAGCGCCACTGGTGGGGTGGTTGTCGCCAGTACGCCAACAGCAAAGTCGCCTTCGCCAAGAAACAGAGGCGGTTTAAGTAAGACCGCAAATATGACGTAATCTTCGCCGTTCAACGCAATGTTTGGCATTCGACATATAAAACAGTTATTATCAACTTGCATACTTTAAAGAAGCTGATAGACGCTGTATTCGCCCGAATATCAGACATGAACAGTCTTAGAAACACACAGGCCTAAAATCGCATCATGTGAGTTAAGATGCATAAGAAACGCAGCTGGGAGAACAAGAAGAGATAGAGAGCCAAATGAGAAACAAAGCAAACACCAAAGAGTTAAATGGTTCTGACATTCAGTTAGAATGGAACAAGATCAGCCACCAGACAAAGCGTTCTACATGAGAACATCGGAACACAAGGTGAGAGGACGGCCCAGAAATAGTTGTCTAGTTGGAGTAAACAAAACATTAGGAATCACATAAGACGTTACTACAAGCAACAAGACAAGTGAAAAACATAAATCTGCATCTGCGACGCCTCACGCCAAAAGCAGTTGGACAAAGGAAGAAGAAAAAGAAACCCGCTTTGTGTCCCTGAAACAAATGCATCGAAAAAATACTATAAACACAAAAGTAGTGATTAAACAACGAGAAGCTCCGGGGGTCATTAAAGCAAATAGACATGAACTATTTTCGTTCCCCATATTTCCTAGCAGATTCCCAAAGAGGACCGACAATGAAAAATTACGAGTGCGTCAAATTCAAACGGGCAACACCTTATATGAAACATACTGTATTCTCTGTTACATGCCCTGATTTCTTTAGCATTGTCACATCAAACGTAAACAACTGAATATTACAACGTGCGTGACTTGGTAATACATGGAGATAGTTACTTATATATAGACGCTGGCTGCAATACAGGGTTTTGAAAGCTCTGAAGCCATTAAGTAATTAGACAACTGTGTGTATGTATATTCATGGTTATTGGTTTGCACTGGCATGACATATGGGGATTATCAGAGGATGTACACCTGATCAACCTGTCTGTCACATTCACATGCATCTTAAGATGTCGAGCATGAGGTACACATGTTTATTCAGCACGATGACAAAATCAGTCTGAGGTGAAAATTTCGAATCATAAGTGTCAGTTAATCGTTGTCTGGTGTATACTCTTATATCTAATTAAGTGACCATGTTTTCTATGAGTGCAAATTAGTACTCATGAATTATCAAAGAACCAGTGCCTAAAACCCGCGTGTTTCTGTGTGTGAGCACGATTAAAATTGCTGCAACGAAAGGCACTAACGATGGCAAAACAAAACAAATCACTCAAAGGGAAACAACTACTGTAATAACTTTCTCTTTATATCCGTGGTTATTTCCCGTTTGCTTATTATTGGTATCATAAAATGAGCTGCACAGCTTCCAAATATATCTTTTTACTGTTCCTGTTATATACAGAAATTTAATTCTGGATTGCCAGTTCTAACCCTTAACTTTTGCCATTCTATGCGGAAGGCTGCAGGTTTTTTTGTTTTTGTTTTGGTGTTTTCCTTTTTGCTTGTCTCCATCGTTCGACCTGTCCACCATGGGACACCAAACCAGTAGCAACCCTAGCACCAGCATCTCAGGGAGTCTTGGTCATGAAACCCCTCTACTAGTCAGGTAGAGGCAGGGAAGACAGGAGCTTGTAGGTGTGATCGTAATGCACGTTGTGAAGGAACATCGAATATATGGAAGGAATCAACATTGGGGGACGATGCATCAATAACATTAGATATGCAGACGATACAATCTTGATTGCAGACAATGAACAGGATCTGCAACATTTAGTAGATGCAGTTGTTACATACAGTGAACAACGAGGGTTAGAATTAAATTGTCAAAAGACACAGGTTATGGTCGTCACTAGGAAGAACGAAATACCACAATGTAATATACAAGTAAACGGGAATATTCTTCAACAAGTGAATAGGTACAATTATGTCGGAACAGTAATAACATCTGATGGGAGATGCCTTGAAGAGATTAGAACAAGAATCGCCATGGCAAAGGTAGCCTTTAGCAAGATGAAAAACATACTGACCAATAAAAAGATGTCAATTGAAACGAGAAAAAGAGTGTTGAGGTGCTACATAGAACCTGTACTTTTATATGGATGTGAAGCTTGGACAATGAGCAGTCAAGCTGAAAAACATCTGATGGCTGTAGAAATGTGGTTTCTGAGGAAAATGCAAAGAATACCATGGACAGCCAGAAAGACCAATGAACAGGTCCTTCAAGAAACAAACGAAGATCGTAAACTGATTAGAGACATTAGACGCAGACAGTCAAAATTTTTTGGGCATGTTATGAGAAGAGATGGATTGGAGAACTTGGTGACAACTGGTAAGATTGAAGGGAACAGACCAAGAGGAAGACCTAGAAGCAAATACCTGGATGGCTTGGCCACGTGGCATGGTCGAGACAGGAACACAGAGCTGATCCACGGCTCTGGTGATCGAGTGAGATGGCAAAACATGACCGCCCACGCTTACCGCCATGGCACATGATGGATGGATGGATGGAAGGAACATCACAATTAACAGTGAAGCCACAGTCAGGTAGAGGCATGGAAGGTGAGATCATATTGCAGGTTGTGAAGGAACATCACAACTAACAGTGAAGCTACAGTCAGGTAGAGGCGTGGAAGGTGAGATCATATTGCAGGTTGTGAAGGAACATCACAACTAATAGTGAAGCCACAGTCAGGTAGAGGCGTGGAAGGTGAGATCATATAGCATGTTGCGAAGGAACATCACAACTAACAGTGAAGCCACAGTAAGGTAGAGGCCTTGAAGACTGGAGCCTGTAGGTGTGATCATATTGCACGTTGTGAAGGAACATTACAACAGTGAAGCCACAGTCAGGTAGAGGCGTGGAAGAAATGAGTTTGTAGGTGTGACCGTAGTGCACGTTGTGAAGGGACATAACAACTAACAGTAAAGCCAAGGACCCTAGTGTTGTGATTTGATAAGACTTCATATCTTTCCTCACTGCCCAGTTCTTCATATAAGCGTCTCTTATACCTGTCTTATACTAGCAACAACATCCCTTCTTCAACGATGCTTGAACAATGACCTCTGTGCCAGTCAGTCAGTTGGACTATTCACCATGCCAGTATGGATTGTTTATGCTATGTAACTCTGTGTGTCCCAGATGGGTGTAGTTAGTTGGTTGTGAATCCTCTGGAAAACTGTGAAGTTTGATTCTTAAGTCTGGTGCATTGTCATCAAGCTAAACCACTCCAACTTCTGAGGTACTTGTACTTTACATCCCCACGTCAAGGGCGAGAAGTAAACATTTCAGTCCAACCGATCAGTGTAGGGGTTGAACCGCTACCTCAGTATCAGCACACCAGAAGTTTAATAATGAAGTTTTATCCATTCAGCCATGCTGACCTCTGTGTTGGGTGGGTCAACAGATGCCAGTCTACTGCCAAGGGAGTGTATCCTGCAGTTATATTTATTTGACAGCTTCTTTCAGAAGCTGTGCTTGTAACTTATCAGTCAAGACAAGGACTCTTGTAGGTGCCTTAATGCACATTGCACATATGGTGCTAGACTCACATGTTGTAGATCAGTCCACGCTCGGCGGGTGGCTCAGTAATCATGCTGGCTGCCTTTACTTCCCAGACATTTATAGAATTCATTTTAGGTGAGGGCGACCTGAAACCCAGGTCAATTTTTAAAATATGAATCCACCCCAGTCAAGATTGAAGCTGTGACAACCATGACAGCAGATGAGTGTCTAGCCACCACAACAGAAGAGTGTCTAGCCACCATAACAGATGAGTATCTAGCTACCATGACAGAAGAGCGTCTAGCCACCACACAACCACAGCTCCTGCTGACATTGTATTATCTTTATAATTTGATATAAAATTAATTCATTACATTGTGATCATGCATTTACACTTTAGGTTTTAAAAGTCTGTCATTAAGGCTTTGTACCATTGCTTGGAGGGCTTTCCAGGCTAAGACATTAAGACTGCTTGCATAAAATGTCACCTTGCAATGTACACACAAGCAAGAATTCATTTTCACTTTCGGTCCACAAGAGTTCACTAAACTGATGGCATATCTGCTTTGTATTGACTGTAATTTGATGAATCAATCAATATTACACATCTATGCTTGTATCTATATCCCCAGTGCCTCTTTAACTCCTGTCCTGTATGATCCTGATGTGCATAGTTTGTAGATATGTTTGTCCCATGTTGGTGTTACTGTACATTTAGTTTACATCTGTCTGGTACAGGAGATAGAATTACATGAGAGGGTTAATGTAAAAAGTGAATTATAAAGAATTTGAATGGGTTAGTGTAAATCTGTTTTGGAAAGGCACTTGATGATGAAGATGACATCATAGATTCCCATATGAGAAAGAGCAACATCATGACAATCCGAATATCAAGACAAGTTAAAAGTATGTGTTGTGTGTGACCCGTTCTGAATGGATGCAATTGCTGGGCAATGGGTAATGAAAGTGTGAACAAATGTCAGGCAGTAGAGATGTGTATTATAGAAGAATATAGAGAATATTTCCTACAACAATCTGTTAGGCTTCAGCGATGACTTCTCGTTCAAAAAGCAATGGCAAACTACTGAATGTAAAATTGCCTAATAAATGAACTTGGGGTTGGGCTGATCACAGCATCGTGCAAAGATGCAACATTTTTAACAGAGAATATGTGGACAGAGAAGAGCAAGAAAGCCGAGTTGTTGGGAGCTGCATATACTGCAAGACCACTCATCAATACCTTCAGAAAACACTAATGAAATGTATGGACTATATCAACAGAAGAGATGAAATAGTTACATTAGCCTTATATGAGAAAACACTAGACAATAGAGGCAAAGAAAGACAGAGGAAGCGACCTGTGCAGAGCTTAAATAGCTGGGTAATAGATATTAATGTAAGCAACACCAACATCAAAATATCAAGATGACAGAGAGAACTGGAGAATCATGATCTCAGAGGTTTGCTCCAGACCAGGTGCCTGAAGACGAAGAAGAAGAAGAAGAAGAAGACAAACATCAACATGACATTTGCAGTATGTAATAATTCTGTTGTTCTGTTTTTCTTTTTGATAGTTACAATGTCTTTTACATTCTGTTATTCTTCTTTCAGTTTGAGAAGTTATGTAAACCACCTATTGTTGTCATAGCTTCTACTGCACATTTTCCTTTATTCATTCTATATTATTTACAGTTATGCTTCATGCTTAGTTTTACAATTATTAGTATTGCTGGTAGTAGATATACTTTGATGTTGATCACTTTGTATGTAATTATTTTCATTTGAATTGAATTGTGTGAAATGTCTGTTTCTTCCATTTTCTTAATTTAATAACTTTGCTTATGTTTTAAATTGTAAAATAATAAAGATTTAGTTTGTAAATAAAAACTGCACTATTTCTTATGTATTTTGTTGTTTTTTACTGGCAGGAAGTATCTAAAACTCCTGGAGAGTTTGAGAAATACCATTATGGTCATATGTGGCAGAGGATGGGAAACACATCACAGCATAGTAAATATAGCACTGGAGACCCAGCATACACTGGAATAAGTGGAAAACTCTGCAGCTGAGAAACACAGGGCACTCACTTGTACAGACAGACAGAAATGGGTTTCAAAGGCAGATGTGAAATACTCCTGTGTGAACACGAAAGTCAAGGGAAAGCTACAAAATCTTCCCAAGAAAGTATGTAGAGACAAACAGCATTCGTTGGTCATGTAGAGAGAAGAGAGGCATTGGAAAACATGATGACTGGATAGATCAGCGGTAGAAGAGGAAGAAGCAGACAGAGAAATATGCTGGATGGGTTCTAGGAATATCATCAGTGGAATTGATCTAAAACACCAAGGATCAAGATCTGTGGAGATGCATGCACACCTAGGCCAGTTGCCGGGGCACATAATGATGATGAGAATGTATCAATTCAGCCAAACTTAAATAATGTAAAGAATATGCTAGACACTGACAGCAGTAAAATTGCCTGTTTATTGTTTCCACTGCGGTCAACATCATTTCTATATTTGTAATGGAATGGTCACAGAGCTTTAGTAAACAATGTTAAATAATCTCTCCACTTGTTTCTATGCTACAAAAATACAGTATCTATCTTGTTTGGTGAAAAATATTTCACAAAAATGTAAAACAATTGCAAACAGCTATAAACAACATGAACCAACCAACCAACATGCTGAATTCTCCAAAATATGAGAAACTGAATGCCATATACCATAACATGTCCTTTGTATGTAAGCATGAGAGTTAGGTAAAGAAATGATAAAACTCTGGCTGATCTTATCTACCATGGGAAAATTGAAGCAGTCTGAAGAAAGCAATGACATCAGTTTCCATTTGAAACTAGTCATGTGGTAGCTATTCTCTTCTGTGTACCAAAAGGTGCACACATACTGCAGATTTTGAACATGTTCCAAGTTCTTCAATACAAGTGTTACAGAATATTTCTGAGCATTTCTGGATGCCTGTTTTAATGAATGAATAAATGCATACACAGGCTAGCCAGAATTATTCATGTCAGCAGTGAAACACCAAAACCTTAACTGTGAATGCATCCAAACTGGCATCCTCATGATCTGCAAATGGAGTTACGGAGTGGAAGAAACAACAACACACAGGTAAACGCACACAAATATGCTTGCGGGCTATCAGACAGACAGACATATACACACATTATATATTTATACATATAAAAATAGCATGAACCACATAGCTTTGGTATATAACTGTATGTTTTTCGTTGGCCAAAATCTATTTCTATTAATCCTTCCATCCATATCTTTCGCATCTTTTAAGGTGTAAACATGCCATTGTACTCTTTAAAACGTGACACTTTATTCATGTTTAGTACAGGATTGTTCTTGCCCTTAGAGTGTTCATGTATTGTTGAAATGTATTCGTGAACTGTTTATGTAGATCTAAAGAGAATATTTACAAGTAGTGAGCTTGAAAAATACAGCAACAAAATGGCAACCACAAATACTGGGTGTGTGGTTTCAAATATTTTTTAATTATTTGACTTGGGATCCCAGGTCTACCCAGCATAACATGGGTACCAAACAATGTCTATGGAAGTAAAAGCAGCAGGTGTGATACCAGCCACATACCCACTGAGTATCGTGTGCTCTATACCAGCCACATCACTCACTGAGTGTCGTGTGGTCTATCCCAGCCACATCACCCACTGAGTGTCGTGTGGTCTATACCAGCCACAACTCCCACTGAGTGTCATGTGGTCTATACCAGCCACATCACCCACTGAGTGTCGTGTGGTCTATACCAGCCACATCACCCACTGAGTGTCGTGTGGTCTATACCAGCCACATCACCCAATGAATGTTGTGTGGTCTATACCAGCCACATCACCGAGTGTCATGTGGTCTATACCAGCCACATCACCCACTGAGTGTCATGTGGTCTATACCAGCCACATCACCCACTGAGCGTCATGTGGTCTATACCAGCCACATCACCCACTGAGTGTCGTGTGGTCTATACCAGCCACATCACCCACTGAGTGTCGTGTGGTCTATACCAGCCACATCACCCAATGAGTGTCATGTGGTCTATACCAGCCACATCACCCACTGAGTGTCATGTGGTCTATACCAGCCACATCACCCACTGAGTGTCGTGTGGTCTATACCAGCCACATCACCCACTGAGTGTCATGTGGTCTATACCAGCCACATCACCCACTGAGTGTCGTGTGGTCTATACCAGCCACATCACCCACTGAGTGTCGTGTGGTCTATACCAGCCACATCACCCACTGAGTGTCATGTGGTCTATAACAGCCACATCACCCACTGAGTGTCGTGTGGTCTATACCAGCCACATCACCCACTGAGTGTCGTGTGGTCTATACCAGCCACATCACCCACTGAGTGTCGTGTGGTCTATACCAGCCACATCACCCACTGAGTGTCATGTGGTCTATACCAGCCACATCACCCAATGAGTGTCGTGTGGTCTATACCAGCCACATCACCCAATGAGTGTCGTGTGGTCTATACCAGCCACATCACCCACTGAGTGTCGTGTGGTCTATACCAGCCACATCACCCACTGAGTGTCAAGTGGTCTATACCAGCCACATCACCCACTGAGTGTCGTGTGGTCTATACCAGCCACATCACCCACTGAGTGTCGCGTGGTCTATACCAGCCACATCACCCACTGAGTGTCATGTGGTCTATACCAGCCACATCACCCACTGAGTGTCGTGTGGTCTATACCAGCCACATCACCCAATGAGTGTCGTGTGGTCTATACCAGCCACATCACCCACTGAGTGTCATGTGGTCTATACCAGCCACATCACCCACTGAGTGTCGTGTGGTCTATACCAGCCACATCACCCACTGAGTGTCGTGTGGTCTATACCAGCCACATCACCCACTGTGTCGTGTGGTCTATACCAGCCACATCACCCAATGAATGTCGTGTGGTCTATACCAGCCACATCACCCAATAAGTGTCGTGTGGTCTATACCAGCCACATCACCCAATGAGTGTCGTGTGGTCTATACCAGCCACATCACCCACTGAGTGTCGTGTGGTCTATACCAGCCACATCACCCACTGAGTGTCGTGTGGTCTATACCAGCCACATCACCCACTGAGTGTCGTGTGGTCTATACCAGCCACATCACCCACTGAGTGTCGTGTGGTCTATACCAGCCACATCACCCAATGAGTGTCGTGTGGTCTATACCAGCCACATCACCCACAGAGTGAGTGCTGTGTGGTCTATACAAATGTGGGTCTAGTCTCATATTGTGGCTTAGGTGTGTCAAAAGGGACCTTCACTCACTCACTCACACATACTGGCCTCCCATCACATACATACAGACTCCAAAATCTAGGCTGTAAGTGTTAAATGTTAAAATTGTGCTGAATTAATGAACGTCATTATTAGTAGTAAAGATTAAATGCACATTTCTTTAAGTATAATCAAATTAATTCAATAGGTAATGGTGTGTGTTCATCAACTATTGTTCAAAGGACTTGGTAAACAAGTATCAACCCATCCTTATCTGTCACAAAATGAGGATAAATGGTACGTTGATGCAGCCTCCACAGCCCTTCCTTCTCTAACTCTGCCAGGTATACTTCCAGACCTTCCTTGTACCACTGAGCATTTGCAGCCGCGGCTCTAAACACAGACACCACATAACCACCTGGTGGGGTTGTTGTTGGAGTAGAAACATGCAGAAATTAGGTTATACAACTACAACTGATCTATCTAACACTGATATCAACCAGTTTAATTCTATCAATACAGTTTAATTCTATCAATACAGTGTAATTCTATCAATACAGTTTAATTCTATCAATACGGTTTAATTCTATCAATACAGTTTAATTCTATCAATACAGTTTAATTCTATCAATACAGTTTGATTCTATCAATACAGTTTAATTCTATCAATACAGTTTGATTCTATCAATACAGTTTGATATTAGTGCACATAGGTAGCAAAGAATTACAGATACAGCACCAACAACTTAAGGTGATCTCGGATGTGGTAAATTTCTGTTGTGAAGAACAATTTGTTTATCCCCGGTAATTTTTATTCTTTGTCTTGTCTCTCATAGAAGGAATTTCTGATAAGAAGAAATATTTCTTGGGTTCCAGGTGAGTTCACCTTATCAGGTCTGCATTGTATTGGTAAAGATAATAAACAGTAAAGTAAAGACTCGTCTCCATGCCTTGAGGCGTACTGAAGTATATGGTGCTAACCCAATATTTGAATAGACCAATCAGCACTCGAGGGGTGATGTCAATATTACACAGGCCACATGTACATTCTAGAACACTTCCTGGAGCCTGTTTCAGGTTAGGCTGCCTTGAAGGCTCAGATCACAGTTGTTTAAAATATCACACAGGCCACATGTACTTTTTGGAACACTTCCTGGAACCTGTATCAGGTTAGGCTGCATTGAAGGCTCAGGTCAACGTTGTTTAAAATCCCCGACGGAGATTCAAACATAGGGGGTATACACCAAGTGTTCTAGCTACTGTGCCACCACAGCTCCCGCAGAATAAGCAGAGACAGCCAATCATTATTGTTGATGACAATGAGAATACACAGAAGAAAAGCAAACTTTCAAAGGTTCTGGTGAAGCTGGACAAGACTGGAGACCTGATTCACTCTTTCATTCCATGGTAATTTTGCAGGAGATGCCCAACCACAATGAGAACAAGCTTGAATTTAGTACTTTCAAAGAGCCAAAGAGACTGGGGAAATGCAATAATTATTCCAATTTGGAAAAATAAAGGCATCAAAAGAGACAGCATACAATACACAGGCATTTCCCTTTTGAGTCATACTGAGAAAATATTTTGCAAAATTCTTGAGAAAAGATTGCGAACTACTATAGAACTCCAGCTAAGCGAAACACAACTTGAATTTAGGAAAAACATAGGAAGTACAGAAGCCACATATGCTCTTAGACAACTTATAGAAATATCAATTGAATTTAATGAAACGTTCTACTTAGCCTTTGTCGACCAAGAAAAGGCATTTGATAGAGTAGATAGAATCAAGATGTGGGAAATCCTTAAACGATGTGGAGTGAGTACACACCTAACAGCCTTATGTAGAAGCTTAAACAACAACAGTGAATGCATAGTGAGAACAAACGGAGGGCACTCAGAACCCTTCGCCATAAGATCTGGAGTATGACAAGGTTGTGTTCTGTCCCCTCTCTTGTTTATAACCTATATAGACAGCAAATGTAAAAAAACCGACCAAACAAAGACCGCAAGAGCACAGCATGACAAACAGAACACAGAAGAAGAACTATCGGCAAATTACACCATTAAAGAACTCCTATTCACGGACGATCAAGTACTAACAGCAAAATCAGAAGCAGAATTACCAGACCACACGAATAGTCTAAACGACGTGTGTAGGGAATATAACATGAAAATTAGCACAAGTAAAACTGAGGTAATGACTATAACCAAAGAAGAAAAAACAACAACGATTCACCTACAAGAACATCCCTTGAAACAAGTAAAGAGTTTCAAGTACCTAGGAAGTATAATATCATCAAATGGCAAATCAGAAGACGAGACTGAAAATAGATGCAATAAGGCAAACCAACTCATTGGATAAATGGCACCAATACTAAAGAACAAACATGTATCAATAGTTAGTAAGAAAGCACTATACACCATAATCTTTCTACCAACTCTATGCTACCAATGCCAAACCTGGACAATGACAGAGAAAGAGAAAACAAAAATCACAACAACAGAAATAAGATTCCTGAGAAGAATACTCAATGTATCCAGAAGATTGAAAATCAGAAATGAAGAATTCAAGACTAAAGTCTAGCAGCGCTAGACTTTATTAGAAGGCAGAAAATAAAATGGTTTGGCCATGTAATTAGGCTATCAACTAACAGTATACCACAGTAAGCAATCATGTACAAACCAGATGGAAGCAAAGGAAGAGGCCGACCATGTAAATGATGGAAAGAAGGAATAGCAGAGTCCATGGGAATATCGATACATGAAGCTCATAAACAGGCTCTGTCCCGCTGTTTATACTTCACCTCGACACCGCAAGGTACAAGAGGAACAAGATGAGATGAGATGAGAAAGAGTTAACACCTTGTAGCAATCAGTGGTCTCTGTGGTGAAGTGGTCAAACTACCTGCCTCTCACTCTGAAGGTTGTGGGTTTGTTTTCAGTTGCCGCCATTCAGTTCAAAAGTGCATTTGTAAAGTAGAGACCACTTGGGGAAGTCACCGGATTTATTAAGTGCATGTGTTGTGATACTTTTGGCAGCTTGCACTGTGGAAAGAGACCAGGCCAAATGGGATAAACACCCCCCCCCGGTGCATTAAAACTGATTCTCTTGCCCTTAAACCCCTTTTAAAACTTGTACAATGGGTTTGTACAAAACACTGTGCTGCATGTTAAAATATCTAGCCAGATTTCTTTATTATACTCATACCAAATGTAAACAATATAACAACATGTTGGCACTTGGACAATAACTGATTACACAAGGTGTGTTGCTTGAAACAGAATGTGTTGAAGAATTAAAATGAAAACAAATGGAATATTTTGGCCACATTAATAAACAAGACACTATTATACACCTACCATGCTGGAAGCATAAGTTATAGACTGGTAAACATTAGGTAAGCCTACAAGTGGGAAGATCACATCAAGAGATGGATGCTGTAGAGTGCAGTAGCTCACAACTGTTGGCATAGTGATTGGTATTTATATAATTGCAGGCCAGATCTAAGTCAGTGGAATAAAATAACAGTAGATAGTGGTAGAATACCTCATCACATAGATGGGATAAAATAACAGTAGATAGTGGTAGAATACCTCATCACATAGATGGGATAAAATAACAGTAGATAGTGGTGGAATACCTCATCACATAGATGGGATAAAATAACAGTAGATAGTGGTAGAATACCTCATCACATAGATGGGATAAAATAACAGTAGATAGTGGTAGAATACCTCATCACATAGAAAACTTTACCTACAACATCCAACCAATCATGAGCTTTAACTACAACATCCAACCAATCACGAGCAGGTCTATAAAGGGCTTCAGGTGAGTTGGTTGAGGGCCTATGCTTCATCAGGAGATGAAAGTATAAGAAGAAGTGATGAAACATGAGGAGAATGTTGCAACCTCTGTTCTATTACTTGATGTGTGAAAGCTGAGCCTCGGCTGTCTCGAACCTGCCACAATAACCATGAAAGATGAACATTCTATTGACTGTGCTGTCTGGACAGTCATAATACTGTATAATCTAGAGCAGTGGTTTTCAACCTTTTTTGGCCCATGCACCCCTTCACCATATGTTCAGAACATCACCCCCTTTCGTATTTCCTCTCTATAAATCCCCCCCCCCCCCTACACAGTATATGTAAAAAAATGGAAGCTAAATTTAATAACACATACTAGAACAAGTCTAGACGTCTACATAAAATGTGATTTGCTGGTCAACTTACTTTATAAAACAAATTTCAGAAGGGCGAGAAGTATAGAACTGTAAGTATGGAGGGAAAAAACAATATAAAGTATTGGTTCTTATATTAACGCGATCTTGAAATTCTTAATTCCCCCCAGGAAACCCTAACTAAAATCCCCCCCCCCCTTTTTACGCTGCGGGGGGGGGGGGGGGGGGGGGGGGGGGGATTCCACACCGGTTGAGAACCACTGCTCTAAAGAAAAGTGACTGTCCTCAAATTAGTACCTGGAAATGTCCTGGGATTAAAGGCGGCTGATGTGATTAACTACCATCACTGACCTTACATCAAAGATCATCTGCGACGAGACCACGAGGACATCCAAGAAGAAAATGGATTGACGACATCAAAGACATTGTACAACCACACGGAATGACACTATCCAATGCCGCCCACCGGGCGCTGGAACGCAAATTATTCCTCCCCATGACGCTTGATGGCAGAAGTGGAAGATGATGATGATGATGATGATGATGATGTTATATTGACGACATCTCCCATCGAGACTCAACTGGTCTAGACACATATGTAGATACCACTATATGCCCAATACACCTCAAGACTCATACAAGGGTCTCTTATTTTATTATTATTGCTAGAGTAGTTAGACTTTGTGCTCTAATTGTGCTTGTCATTCCCTTCTTTGAACTCTGACCCCAATTCACAACAAGAGTCAAGAACAAGCTTGCTTTACAGGAAGCCTCTTGGTCCTGAGTAGGAATTGTGTAATTCAAATTTGTCATAAGTCTGGACTCTGGATACTGGGAATTACAGAGTTAAAGTCATTATTTTTCTAATCTTGTAAAGTCAAGTGCCCCTCAGATCCTGGGTTTTGCCCAAATCAGCTCTCTGAGGCTTTTAAAACATTAAGTTAGTGTAAACTTCCAACTTTGCAAACATTTTTGTAGTAATACTATCAGTAATTATTTGTTGCTCTTTTTTGCCCATTGCCCTTGGTTTATAAATTATTTTGCTTCATGGCTAATCCATTACTTCATTACTCTCAATATGTGGTGTTTTAAATGTTATTTTCAGCCTCAAGACCTAATCCAAATAACTATCTTGCTTACCTGGTTTCACAACTCGAATGATATCTCTAAACGCTTCCAGAGGAATGTGATTTTCTTGCAGTGCTCCAGATGAGACTACGAAGTCGTATGATCCTAAAGATTCAGCACAAAAATGGATCCATTAAAATTAGACTAGAAAATTACAATTAAAATGTTTACATCTATTTCTTTTCTCTTTTAATACAGTGAATGGAAGTTAACAGAGAATACACACCATGAAAATAAGTCAGAGATGAGAATGGTTTTTTGGTGTTACATGCAAAGTAATTTGATAATATCATTTGATCTCCTGGGTAATACCCAAATTTTTACAAGACAAAAGTATAAAATGTATGTAACAATACTGAACTAGTGTAATATCAGTGAATAACTTTATATCACACAATACTTGTAAATGTTAACTAAGCTGTTTTTGTAACTATCATATGTTAACATGGTGATATTAAATGTAGTTCCAAATTGTATTTTGAATGCTCATCTTTAAAAAGTAAGTTGGAAATGACTAACTTATGTCCTACTGGTCTGAAAACAAATTACTTACTATCATCAAAAGGCAGTTGCTCATTTCCAATGTACTGGCAAACAACTTTGCCATAAATGTTTCTTTCCTTGGCAACCTTCAGCATACCTTCAGCTGCATCCACAGCATCTATGTTCTTGTAACCAAGTTTGACTAACTGCAAATATTGTAAACATGTATAGTTTCATAACATACAAACAGGCATAGTTCAACCATTAGTACTAAAATTATATTTTGTTTGTCAAATATCTTAATGCCAAATCATCTATGTTCTTGTAACCAAGTTTGACTAACTGCAAATATTGTAAACATGTGTAATTTCATAACATACAAACAGGCATAGTTCAACCATTGGTACTAAAATTATATTTTGTTTGTCAAATATCTTAATGACAAATCATCTATGTTCTTGTAACCAAGTTTGACTAACTGCAAATATTGTAAACATGTGTAGTTTCATAACATACAAACAGGCATAGTTCAACCATTGGTACTAACTGACTTCTGATCCCCAACATAGCGGTTAGGCATTGAATTGTTAAGGCCTCTGGTGGGTTTATGCTTGTGGCTACGATCTGCATTGCATTTTCCTCATGTTGGACTGGTAGTACATGGTTCTGTCTCCCTGCTACTGAGTGAGTGCGTGACACGACACTGTGAGCTGCGAAATTTGTGTGGAATGCTTTTACATCTCTCCACTGTTGTTTGCACAGTGAACATCATGTTCGAAACAATGGCCAGCTGTTGCTGAATTGACTGGTTTGCCTTTTCGGTTCACAAGTGCATTTTTCAGGAGACTCCTGGGAGTCGTCACTGGAGCTACAAAGTTCGTGCTTTGTATGGAGCTTTTCGGCGGGTCATCCTGTGGAAAGAGGCCAAGCCATGTGGGATAAAACCCGGTTAAAGAAGTCTTTCTGGTGACTGCCGATTCCATCGACGATGAACTGTATTTTTTGTGGAGGATTTTTGTGTTGGCATTCTGGCGGCGGCATTATGCACAGTGTACCTGTGTGGGCTGTTGGCTTGCCAAGACTCCTGTCTGTTCCACTTTTCACATTGGGCAGTGAGGAGCATCTTGTGTGATATTCACTGGCACAGGAACGGAGCAAAATGGGGACGACCTGTTGCCATGAAGTTGGAACCGGGACTAACTAACTAACTAAAATTACATTTTGTTTGTCAAATATCTTCAAGCCAAATAACAAATGACTAATACCAACCAAAGAAAGCGGTCAAGGACTCTGTTCCATGCATTGAAGCATATTGGGTATATGGTGCTAGCTCTATACTGTAATAGACAAATCACCACTTGATATTGTATGTAGTCAATAAAATGTCAGCCAATTGTACTTTCCATGACATTTCCTGGTACCCTTTTATAGCTGTGCCAACCTGGCAGCGTAGGTCCTTATGTTCCCTCATACCCACCTAACTGGCAGATTTAAACACATGACCATCCTAATGCCTATTATTAATAAAACATTTCTTAAATGTTTATTTTCCTCTCCTAAATGGTTGACGTACTGTGTCAATTATCCAGGTGCCATTCAGAAACTAACGCTGAAAACGAATATGCAATTTTCTACATAATTGAGTTATTTGACCCTAAAATGCTTTGGCCTTCTTGTGTTAGTGCACATGTTATACTTAAAAACACTCAAAACATGTAAGATCTAACAAGGTTATTAAAACATGTAGAGACATTACACATGTAAGAATTATAACAATAACTCCTACAATTTTTTTCTTACATTCTTTCTCAGACTTAAAATCTGGTTTTCAATGTAAACTTGGATTTTATTCTATACAGTTTGCCTTTAACTCAATAACTGAGACTTCTGAGTGACCAGAGTCGGATAAGTCCATGTAGATCACATTCCGGCAACAGCCGCTCTATATTAGCCTCCCAAACAAATACAACCAATGTATTTTTTAAAAACGCAGAATGAAAACATTGACAAGGTTTGCTTTCTACCTCAGCACCAACTAGCCCAGTTCCAGCACCAATGTCTAAGATTTTTGCATCAAGATTATCCTTGCCGAGATCTGCCACAGTTTGAGCTGCCACACGAGGGCCTGAGTATTCATAGGCTACCATATACTGAAAGTAAAATATATAACTATTTGTTTTTGCAAATTCCAAACACTAAATTATATTTCAAGATGTGAAGTGATTTTGTTCATTTATCTTTTTCACATAACAACTCATATGCATGTTTATAACTTGGAAGACTTTTGCCAGTCAAACAGAACCCAGACATTCACTACACAGCGTGTGTGTGCTACTATATTACTGAAGAGGAACATTGATGCACATTTTAGGAAAAGACATGTTGTTACCTCGTATTACACAATAGACTTATGCACCTTTTTATGAAATCACAGATGTTATGAACATAATATGAAAGGACAAATGTCATATACCTTTGAAGAAATTATAATTGGTGCATGTTTTAGGAAATGACAGGTATCCTCCACCTATTATAACATGATAGATGCCATTCACTTTTTAGGGGGAGAGATTGGTATAGTAAGTATGTGCAATGCAAATATTTATGCACACGCACGCACGCACGCACACACGCACGCACATACACACACACACACACCAGCACGCACGCACGTACGCACGCACACACACCCACACACATAGGTATGTATAATATATCCATATCCCCCTTTCAAATTATAATGAAGGGGTAGCAATTCAGCATACTGCATTCAAAATCAGCTTCAAGCAGATAGACCAATTTGTGTTGATTTTCAACAGTGGTATTAGCGCTGGCCGTTTCTAGTAAATAACAAACGGCTAAAGAGTGTTGGAGTTGATTGAGACATTCCGTAAACGACATGCATCTAACTTTATATATATATATATACAATGTATGTAGGTAGGTAGGTAGGTAGGTAGGTAGGTAGGCAGGCAGGCAGGCAGATAGTCGGGAACGGGAGCTTATATGACTACTTATATGAATTAAATGAGATGCTCCCCACCAGGGACTGGGTGAAGCCAGGCCGGGTCAGACAGACAGACAGACAGACAGACAGACAGACAGACAGACAGACAGACAGACAGATAAATAGATCCCCACCAGGGCTGGGCGAAGCCGGGCCGGGTCAGCTAGTATATATATATATATATATATATATTAAGCCTTTTTGAAGCACAATGTACCAAACTATCGTCTGTCAAGACGGAAAGGTGCCAATGATGATAAATAAAACGATGCTAATACCTACTCCATCTGTGAAAGAACCATTTTCTCTGTACACCAAATCAAAATTCATTTATCAATCCAGCGCGAGTGCCAAGCAACTTACATAGGTAGAAGTGGATAAGAATTAGCCAATCGAGTAACCGAACGTTTACCAGTGTGGGTGGACCAAGAGAATGAGTCAGTCGTTAGGCCGACACATCTGACTTCTGCGGGCATTTGTTGACCGGGTTAACCTTCCTGGGTTTTGTATACTGTATTCAACAAACGATAAACGATTCCTCAAATATAGTGTAGAATTAACAATTATGTGGTTCTAGTCTGTTTGTGCAAACAAAAAGAGGTTGTCTTAAATTTGAAATTACTGTCGGGATAAAAAATGCTCCACATTCGAACGATACTTTATGTGTTCTAAGTGTTTTAGCCAAAGTATTATTCATGTATTCACTTTGTATGATATATTACTCTGCAGTCTCTGGTGAGACACAGTTAAATATGTCAGGCAATAAATCATGCAACATATTGTTTGTGACTTCCGTATTTAAACTCACTAAGGGAATACATTGCCGGCTTCCTGGCCTAGAGGTTAGCAACTTTTCTCCATAATCTCGTATACTCTCTTAAGTAACGTGACGACGGTGATAATCAGCAGTGGTTCGAATCGCTTCGGTAACTTACGGGGTATGTGAGCCGGCCTGCTCAGAAAGCAATGGCAAACTACTGAGCGTAATCTTGCCAAAGAAATCAACAATCAGCTGAAAGATGCTGATGTTGACAGCAATTTCCTGTAAAGGATATGCAAACAAAAAGGGAATACATTATTTTGAATGAGAATATGACATATTAGTCTCTCAAGGAGGGAAGTCAAGTAGGTTCTGAATAGGAATTATACACAAGAGAAGAAGACGTTGAAGCTTAAGATATTCACTAAATACAGGCTATATACAAATACAAAGAAGTAAAACTTACTTCATAATAGTACAAAATTTACCTCATCATATTTGGCTCCTGAGTCACTATAAAGTTGAACAGAGCCTTCTGCTCCTCTCCCCTTCTCAATATACTGATTCACAACAGATATAGCTTCCTGTTTCAAGTCCCTTTGCTCTGACATTTTCCTGCAGAAAAAACGGTTACTGGACCTGGTGTAATCAGTCATAATTTTAGAGTTTGTGTAATTATTTTTCTTATTGGAGAGATCAGAAGTATAATTTGTGGGTTGATTTGTTTATTCACTTTATATGCAAATCTTGTGTCATTGCCCTCATAGCTGGGTTCAGATGCACATTTGTATCTTAACTTACAAATCTGGAATGAGGAAGAGAAGAATGTTGCAAAACTGATGATTGTGGTGTCAATGGAGCAGACAGGATATCAAATCATGTTGGAAGAAACAAGGTGGCAGGTCAGCCAGTTTAAACATCTTGGAGAAGCAGTGAACTGGAAGTGAGGATCCACCCAGACAGAAGCCACAAGAAGACCATTCCAGGTGATAAAAAGATGAGCTATACTACTCAGCTCATGCACTAGTCTTTATATAAGGATGTGAATCATAATTGACCAGTGACTTGTCTGCAGTATGCTCATTAGTAAGTAAATAGCCATCTCTGATTCTCCAAATAATAATCTTTGATGCTTGTGCACATGAGAAAATCAGTTTACAAATGTTTCCACAGCTACATATTATGTTGCTCAATAAACATCATTTGTGGTTTGGTACAGGCATATGTTAATCACTCTTGATTCACTCAACTTACTCATACTCCTGAGTTGTGTATAATTCATTCTATTCTAGAATCTATTTCTATTCTATTCTAGAATGACAGTAAAGACATGCAGATTAGATAAAAACAATGCCAGTAATGATTCCAGCCAACTGGTTAAGTTGCTTTTCAAGTGGACTTCATTTAAGGCAAATGTGAGCATTTTATAATTATTTCAGCCAACTGGTTAAGTTGCTTACCAAGTGGACTTAATTTAAGGCAAATTTGAGCATTTTATAATGATTTCAGCCAACTGGTTAAGCTGCTTGTCAAGTGGACTTTGTTTAAGGCAAATGTGAGAATGTTGTAATGATTTCAGCCAACTGGTCAGGCTGCCTGTCTGGTCGATTTTACTGAAGGCAGTGGTGTGAACATCAGATTAATGTACATCAAATCAATGATCATGTGCATCATCCTATATGTACATATATTTTATCTAGCACAATGGTTCTCAATCTTTTTTGGTCCATGCACCCCTTCATCATATGTTCAGAATGTCATCCCCCCCCCACTCCACTTTTTGTATTTCCTCCATATAAATGCCCATGCCCCCTCAGCCCCTACACAGCATATGTAAATATGGAAGCTAAATTTAATAACATATACTAAAACAAGTCTAGACATCTACATAAAACATGATTTGCGGGTCTACTGACGTTATAAAACTACTTTCAGAAGGGCGGGAAGTACAGAACTGTAAAATATGGAGGGAAAGAGAATATCAAGTAATCGGTTCTTGTTTTAACGAGATCTTGAAATAATCTTAATCCCCCCCCCCCCCCTCAGAAACCATAAAATTCCTCCCTGGAGGGGGAGGGGGGAATTCCCCACACCGGTTGAGAACCACTGATCTAGCACATATGGAAGAGCATGACTGCCAATGTGCATGTGGGATATGTCACTTGCAGAATTTTCTTGTGTCTCTGTCTGTATGTCTGCGTGTGCATGCGTGAGTGTGTGAGTGTGTGTGTGTGTTAGAGAGATAGAAGGAAAGTTAGTGCATGTGAGAGAGGGAGAGAGAGGGAAGGGGTGTGGAGGTGGAAGGGGGTAGTGAGTGAGAGAGTGAATGAGTGAGTGAAAGAAAGATAGTGTATATGCATGTGTCTTGCGTCAGTGTGTGTGTGAGAGAGAGAGAGTCACAGAGACAGAAGGGAAATTTGTATATGCATGTGTGTTTGCATAAGAGATAGAAAGACAGAAGGAAAGTTAATGTATACATGTGTGTGTGTGTGTGCATGTGTGCTCTGTTAATGAGTATATTATTATACCTACTGTACAGGTAATGTTGCACATACAGGTAAAACTATACAATTACTATCTGAGGGATTGTGAGAGACCCATATCGCCCTGTAATCAACAACCTTGGATAGCTGCAACACTTCAGACAACAACCAGGTCTCTAGCTGAAGGTAAGATCACCTTAGGTCCATGGCTAATGCTGCCTTTGGGGTGTGAAATGTTAGGCCTTTACTTTTTTCTTTAGGTCATATCTTAATAAGATGGGGTGGTCCGTTTCCTACCTCGCTGCCTGTCCTTCCCAGGCAGTTCTGAAAATAATCCAGTACCCAATGTTATAAAACCAGCGACACTATTTTGACTGGTGGTCTTCACTTTCAACTTGTAGAGACAGGTCGCGCAGAGTTGCTATCAGCCGATATTTCTACTATCAGTATCAGCCCAAGATCTTATCGTAAATAGGTAAATGTGTCAGCTAAAATAGTAAAGGGCCTGTTTACATGCCGTAAGACGTATTGGCATGTGGTGCTAGATTCATATAGTCGATACTCCAGGGTGCTGTGGTTATATCAGGCCGGCGCTTTCACTTCCCAAGGCAAGTCCCGGTACCCAGTGTAGCCGGGGTCGACCTGAGAGCTCAGGTCAATTATAAAAACCTACTTCAGTGTGAATTCGAACTCATGGCCGCCGGGCCGGCAGGGAAACGTCTAGCCACTACGCCTACCGCGGCTGCTCTGTAATACTAAATAGTAATACTGTACACGTGTAATACACGATTATCTCTTTATGGAGCCAACTTTGATGTACATCCATATCCACCCAATGTGTAGCTATTTTAAAAACTATTTATTGGCTTGTCAATATCAAGGTTTATTTCTTTCAAAATCGTGTTTATTATTAAAATATTGCAAATGTATTATACAATGCAATATAACCAACTGAAATGGCTGAAACGTCACGTTCCTAATGTTTAAGCAAAAACAGACCGTATAAAAACAAGTATACGATTATAATTGTATAGGTGGAGATGCGGAGTAGTAGTACTAGTACCGTTGTTGTTAGACGCTATGCAGCCATCCTGTTTTTAAAATCAAAATTATGAAAATTTAAACTATACTCACTTTCAGTAACGCTGACAAAGCAAACAGTAGTGTATGTGTCTGGTCTCAGAGCAGACGGCAGTGTACAAGCAGGTTATAAGTTCACAGCCCCCAGATCGGTGAGACAACTGTTCGTGGAGATACCACCCTCTTTTCCCCAGCCAGCAAGTTTACGTTTTGTCAACGGCAAGCTAGCACATTGATTGTAGATAGTGGCGTAGTGATGATAGGGATGGGACGGTTGCACTTGTGCCCTATTTTTTTTTTCTAAAGTGGTGCCTTGTTCACTTGTGTGATAAATGGCATTGTGGGCGTTCGTTCACCTTGAGTTTCCAACCATTCCACTTTTGTTTTTTATAAGGAAGATATTCAGGCCCCGTACAACTGTCTTTATATTGACGTGTTTTGGTTGGGGCCTTTATGGTGTTTCCTTTCAATTTGTGCCTTCTGAATATTGCTGTTTATTTTGCTTCCTGTGATCTTCAGTTTTCGAACACACACGTTTATATGCTCCCCCCCCCCCCCACCCCCTTTTACCCTCTAACTTTCCAACCTGGCTACGCCTCTCTTTTTTTTTTTAACAACCAAAGTTAGCTGTTGTTACTCTTTCTCAACTTGTTGGTTATCTAGCCAGTTGCTACTGGTTTGCATATAGTGTGCATAGGCCATACAGTAGTGTATGATATATGTTTGCTTCACCCGAACGTCCAACTGATTAGGAACCAGAGCAAGGACGGACACCGAACCATACACTCAATTTCGCATGCTAATACTAATGGTTTTGCCCGCCAGAAAACCAAATTCAAGCTAGGGTTATAGCGTGGAAAATTGCATCATTAATGTGACTACTGTGGTTGATTTGGTCGTGTTTTCTTGTAACTCTTTCTGCCCCATGCGGGTGTTGCTTAACTCAATCTGTAAGAGGTGTTTCTTAAAGGAATAAAACTGATGGTCATAGGGCGTTAAAATAAATTAAATAGATAATTAAGATTTAGTGCAGAAACATAATATACATTTTTAAGGTAACAGTCAGGGTAGAAATATTTAATGTAATAACTAGGTCAGTACCTTAATGGTAACAACCCGAGCATGCAACGTAACAAACATAGCAGAAATATGTAAAGTAACAACCAGAACAGAAATATGTAAAGTAACAGCCAGGACAGAAATATGTAAAGTAACAGCCAGGACAGAAACATGTAAAGTAACAACCAGGGCAGAAACATGTAAAGTAACAATCAGGGCAGAAACATGTAAAGTAACAATCAGGACAGAAACATGTAAAGTAACAACCAGGACAGAAACATGTAACGTAACAACCAGGGCAGAAACATGTAACGTAACAACCAGGGCAGAAACATGTAAAGTAACAATCAGGACAGAAACATGTAAAGTAACAACCAGGACAGAAACATGTAACGTAACAATCAGGGCAGAAACATGTAAAGTAACAATCAGGACAGAAACATGTAAAGTAACAACCAGGACAGAAACATGTAAAGTAACAACCAGGACAGAAATATGTAACGTAACAACCAGGGCAGAAACATGTAACGTAACAACCAGGACAGAAACATGTAAAGTAACAATCAGGGCAGAAACATGTAAAGTAACAATCAGGACAGAAACATGTAACGTAACAACCAGGGCAGAAACATGTAAAGTAACAACCAGGACAGAAACATGTAACGTAACACACAGGGCAGAAACATGTAACGTAACACACAGGGCAGAAACATGTAACGTAACACACAGGGCAGAAACATGTAACGTAACACACAGGGCAGAAACATGTAACGTAACACACAGGACAGAAATATGTAAAGTAACAACCAGAACAGAAATATGTAAAGTAACAGCCAGGACAGAAATATGTAAAGTAACAGCCAGGACAGAAACATGTAAAGTAACAACCAGGGCAGAAACATGTAAAGTAACAATCAGGGCAGAAACATGTAAAGTAACAATCAGGACAGAAACATGTAAAGTAACAACCAGGACAGAAACATGTAACGTAACAACCAGGGCAGAAACATGTAACGTAACAACCAGGGCAGAAACATGTAAAGTAACAATCAGGACAGAAACATGTAAAGTAACAACCAGGACAGAAACATGTAACGTAACAATCAGGGCAGAAACATGTAAAGTAACAATCAGGACAGAAACATGTAAAGTAACAACCAGGACAGAAACATGTAAAGTAACAACCAGGACAGAAATATGTAACGTAACAACCAGGGCAGAAACATGTAACGTAACAACCAGGACAGAAACATGTAAAGTAACAATCAGGGCAGAAACATGTAAAGTAACAATCAGGACAGAAACATGTAACGTAACAACCAGGGCAGAAACATGTAAAGTAACAACCAGGACAGAAACATGTAACGTAACAACCAGGGCAGAAACATGTAAAGTAACAACCAGGACAGAAACATGTAACGTAACAACCAGGGCAGAAACATGTAACGTAACACACAGGACAGAAACATGTAAAGTAACAATCAGGACAAAAACATGTAAAGTAACAACCAGGACAGAAACATGTAACGTAACAATCAGGGCAGAAACATGTAAAGTAACAATCAGGACAGAAACATGTAAAGTAACAATCAGGACAGAAACATGTAAAGTAACAATCAGGACATAAACATGTAAAGTAACAATCAGGACAGAAACATGTAAAGTAACAATCAGGACATAAACATGTAACGTAACAATCAGGGCAGAAACATGTAAAGTAACAACCAGGACAGAAACATGTAAAGTAACAATCAGGACAGAAACATGTAAAGTAACAATCAGGACATAAACATGTAAAGTAACAATCAGGACAGAAACATGTAAAGTAACAATCAGGACATAAACATGTAAAGTAACAATCAGGACAGAAACATGTAAAGTAACAATCAGGACAGAAACATGTAAAGTAACAACCAGAACAGAGACATGTAAAGTAACAATCAGGACAGAAACATGTAAAGTAACAATCAGGACAGAAACATGTAACGTAACAATCAGGACAGAAACATGTAAAGTAACCACCAGGACAGAAACATTTAAAGTAACAATCAGGACAGAAACATGTAACGTAACAATCAGGACAGAAACATGTAAAGTAACAATCAGGACATAAACATGTAAAGTAACAATCAGGACAGAAACATGTAACGTAACAATCAGGGCAGAAACATGTAAAGTAACAACCAGGGCAGAAACATGTAAAGTAACAATCAGGACAGAAACATGTAAAGTAACAATCAGGACAGAAACATGTAACGTAACAATGAGGGCAGAAACATGTAAAGTAACAACCAGGGCAGAAACATGTAACGTAACAACCAGGGCAGAAACATGTAACGTAACAACCAGGACAGAAACATGTAACGTAACAACCAGGGCAGAAACATGTAAAGTAACAATCAGGACAGAAACATGTAAAGTAACAACCAGGACAGAAACATGTAAAGTAACAACCAGGGCAAAAACATGTAAAGTAACAATCAGGACAGAAACATGTAACGTAACAACCAGGGCAGAAACATGTAAAGTAACAACCAGGACAGAAACATGTAACGTAACAACCAGGGCAGAAACATGTAACGTAACAACCAGGACAGAAACATGTAAAGTAACAATCAGGACAGAAACATGTAAAGTAACAACCAGGACAGAAACATGTAACGTAACAATCAGGGCATAAACATGTAAAGTAACAATCAGGACAGAAACATGTAAAGTAACAATCAGGACAGAAACATGTAAAGTAACAACCAGAACAGAAACATGTAAAGTAACAATCAGGACAGAAACATGTAAAGTAACAATCAGGACAGAAACATGTAAAGTAACAATCAGGACAGAAACATGTAAAGTAACAACCAGGGCAGAAACATGTAAAGTAACAACCAGGACAGAAACATGTAACGTAACAACCAGGGCAGAAACATGTAACGTAACACACAGGACAGAAACATGTAAAGTAACAATCAGGACAGAAACATGTAAAGTAACAACCAGGACAGAAACATGTAACGTAACAATCAGGGCAGAAACATGTAAAGTAACAATCAGGACAGAAACATGTAAAGTAACAATCAGGACAGAAACATGTAACGTAACAATCAGGGCAGAAACATGTAAAGTAACAATCAGGACAGAAACATGTAAAGTAACAATCAGGACAGAAACATGTAAAGTAACAATCAGGACATAAACATGTAAAGTAACAATCAGGACAGAAACATGTAAAGTAACAATCAGGACATAAACATGTAAAGTAACAATCAGGACAGAAACATGTAACGTAACAATCAGGACAGAAACATGTAAAGTAACAATCAGGACAGAAACATGTAAAGTAACAATCAGGACAGAAACATGTAAAGTAACAACCAGAACAGAGACATGTAAAGTAACAATCAGGACAGAAACATGTAAAGTAACAATCAGGACAGAAACATGTAACGTAACAATCAGGACAGAAACATGTAAAGTAACCACCAGGACAGAAACATTTAAAGTAACAATCAGGACAGAAACATGTAACGTAACAATCAGGACAGAAACATGTAAAGTAACAATCAGGACATAAACATGTAAAGTAACAATCAGGACAGAAACATGTAACGTAACAATCAGGGCAGAAACATGTAAAGTAACAACCAGGGCAGAAACATGTAAAGTAACAATCAGGACAGAAACATGTAAAGTAACAATCAGGACAGAAACATGTAACGTAACAATGAGGGCAGAAACATGTAAAGTAACAACCAGGGCAGAAACATGTAACGTAACAACCAGGGCAGAAACATGTAACGTAACAACCAGGACAGAAACATGTAACGTAACAACCAGGGCAGAAACATGTAAAGTAACAATCAGGACAGAAACATGTAAAGTAACAACCAGGACAGAAACATGTAAAGTAACAACCAGGGCAGAAACATGTAAAGTAACAATCAGGACAGAAACATGTAACGTAACAACCAGGGCAGAAACATGTAAAGTAACAACCAGGACAGAAACATGTAACGTAACAACCAGGGCAGAAACACGTAACGTAACAACCAGGACAGAAACATGTAAAGTAACAACCAGGACAGAAACATGTAACGTAACAATCAGGGCATAAACATGTAAAGTAACAATCAGGACAGAAACATGTAAAGTAACAATCAGGACAGAAACATGTAAAGTAACAACCAGAACAGAAACATGTAAAGTAACAATCAGGACAGAAACATGTAAAGTAACAATCAGGACAGAAACATGTAAAGTAACAATCAGGACAGAAACATGTAAAGTAACAACCAGGACAGAAACATGTAAAGTAACAAACAGAACAGAAACATGTAAAGTAAAACCAGGACATAAACATGTAAAGTAATAGCTAGGACAGAAACATGTAAAGTAACAACAGGACAGGAACATGTAAAGTAACAACATGATAGAAACATATACAGTTTAGTTTAGTTTAGTTTAGTCGACGGATCAACATCACGGCACACGGGTGCAACCCATAAGTGCTCCGTTCTTCTCCTAACTCAAACCTGAGTCTGGAGAAACTCAGTTCAGTGCATGAACTCCGTAGCACCGGCGAGGATCCCGAAATACCTTGGGTAGATTTTTAACACGAAATTTTGCCCAGGCAGCGCCGTTAGGCTACTCTTTTTCGATTTCCAACTGCCAAGGGATTTTTTACGTGCGCAACAATACACACGGGCGTCCGATCTCACTACCCAGAGACCAGGGGAAATTTTTACTAGAAGTCCACGTGAAAAAATCCTGGTCCTCACCGGGGCTTGAACCCGGGACCTCCAGCACTCGAGGCGGACACCATACCTCGAGACCACGCAGCCCCCCCCCCCCCCCTAACATATAAAGTAACAGGAAACAAAGCAATCAGGAAAGAAACATTTAAAGTAATAAATAGGATATAAATATTTAAACTGGCAATCAGGACAAGAGGTATTTCACTGTTGAGTCATACTAGGAAAATATTTTGCAAAATTCTTGAGAAAAGATTACGAACTATTATAGAAACCCAACTCCCCTCTGCCGTGCGTCCACCTTGACGAGGTAGAGGGGCTTACGCGTTCCAATGACCCCAAGAGCTATGCCGACGGTAGCACAGCTACTGGTAAGGGTCACCCATGTCGGACAGGCCAAGGGAGAGGGACCAGACGAAGTGACGCAAAAACCTGCTGCCTTTTAGGTAGACTGGCGACAGTCAAAGGCTAGGGAAAGCATCCCGAAAAATGCTTGTCGACATCGGATGTACTGAGCCACAGGCTTGACAAAGAAGTGCAACGTAACTTTATCATTTCATGATGCCACAGATGAAAATTAATCGTTATGGTGCTAATCCCGTGAAGTCCCATCAGGCGGTGATAGTGCCGTGCCCCCTGCCTCGAGGGGGTCCACCCATGACTACTGGTGGTCACCTTCCCCTGTGCTGTGGAGTCAAGGCACAGAGGAGTAGGTTAAGAGCTATTGACCAAATACTAAGGACACTCAACATACTACAGTGGAATGGCGAAGGAGTTTATAACAAGAAAGAATCCCTGACACAGCGTCTTCATAAAGATAGAATGGATGTGGCATGCATTCAAGAGACACACCTCAACGCCAAGCGCAAATTTTCAGTCAGGGGATATCAGGCCACACGTTTCGACCGCGAAGGACATAAAGGAGGAGTTCTAATACTTACACGAAATACAATACCTTGCAGCGAAGTATCTGTGATCTCTGACAACCAAACAGAAATTATAGGTGTTGATATAATGATAAAGGACGTGAAAATAAGAATTTACAATCTTTATAGCCCAGCAGATAAGGATCTTACACTCTCAAACATGAAAATAACTGACACAAATTGCATTATTGTCGGAGACTTTAATAGCCGTTCAGAAAGATGGGGATACCCAGATACTGACAAAAGAGGAGATGAAGTGGAGGACTGGGAAATAGACTCAAATCTCCATCTACTCAACAAAGCGGATGACACACCGAGCTTGCTCCTTCAGAAGATGGATTACCACTTCTACTCCAGACTTAGCTTTCTGCACAGGAGACATCCTTCACAAAATCGACCGCCATGTGCTGGACCAATTAGCAGGTAGTGACCACAGACCAATCAAGCTTGTAATGAATATGGAGTATGTTCCACAGGAGCAAAAGCCCTTGCCCCGCTGGAATTACAAACGAGCAGATTGGGACAGATTTGCCACACTAACAGACAAATATTGTGAAAACATAAATACACGATGTGGCAACATGAAGCAAATGGTGGAAAGTCTAAACAGAGCAATAATACAGGCAGCCACTGAGTCCATTCCTAGAGGAGCGAGGAAAAATTACAAACCATACTGGACTGAAGAACTACAAAGTTTGGAGGACAAAGTTGAAGATGCCAGGAAGACAGCAGAGAGAGAACAAACAATTGAAGCGAACATCTCTCTCAAAGCCATCTCAGCAAAGTATAAAAGAACAGTAAATCAAACAACAAGAGATTGTTGGAGGGAAAAAACAGAAAACCTGAATTTTGACAGGGATGGAAACAATCTATGGAAACTAGTGAAAGCCATGAACAATTAAGGACCTAGAAACAAACAAATAACAATTAAACAAGGAAATGCCTTGCTTACAGGAAAAAAGGCTGCAAATGCACTAATGGAACACTATGCCAGTGCAAACCACATTGATATTACAACCGAACAGAAGAAAGCAATCAAAGATAAACAGATACATCATAGTAATACAGAGACAGCAGCAGAATATATGATGGCAAATCTAACAATGGAAGAAATGGAACAGGCAATGAATACCCTAAAAAATAAGAAATCACCAGGAAAGGATGGAATCACAAATGAAATGCTAATAGGACTAGGGACAAAGGCAAAAAAAGAAACTACTAGCAGTCCTAAATTACAGCTGGAAGAGAGGAATAGTCCCACAGGCATGGAAGGAAGCTATACTAATACCAGTCCCAAAGAAAGGAAAAGACCTGGAAGAACCAAATGGCTATCGACCTCTCAGGTTATTGAATGGGTGGGTTTTGAATTGAGTGGGTTATTGAGTGTATGTGTGCTTGGGGTGTGGGTGGATGGGATATGTGGTGTGTGTGAGGTGTGTGTGGGTGGGGAGATGTGTAGGTGTAGGGATGTGGTGGATGGGTGGGAGAATGTATGTGTGTGTGTGTGTTATGTGTGTGGTTGGGTGGGGGAGTTGGTGTATATGGGGGATTTGTGGGTGGGTGGTGGGTGTGTCTCATAACATAGTAATATGCATTGTTTATGTTTACAAAATTCATGTGACAATGTTTTTTCCTATGCACTGTTGATGAAAGAAAGATGAGTGAATGGAAGGGCCGAATGTAAGACGGGCCTGCGTGCCCAATTTGTTACCCTTTGAAAATAAAGTCTGTTCGTTTAAAGTCTGTTCAGTCTACTTAGCTGTGTAGGAAAATTAATGGAACGCATTATCAATGACAGGCTAACATGGCTTCTGGAAGAAAACAAACTCTTAACACCACACCAAGCAGGATTCAGGAAGTACAGATCCACTGAAGATCAAATAACCTATATAGCTCAGGAAATAGAGGATGCCTTCCAAGAGAAAAAGCACACACTAGCGGTCTGGATAGATTTAGAAAAAGCATTTGATAAAGTATGGAAGGAAGGACTGAAAGTAAAACTGCAAAAAATGCATGTTTGTGGGAAAATGTACAAATGGATCAGTCACTACCTTGAGAACAGAACTGCCAGGACAAAAGTACAAGGACAAACCAGCAAAATGATGCTGTTGGAGCAAGGTGTCCCCCAAGGAGGAGTTCTTTCACCAACATTATTCCTAGCATATATAAACGACATCACGGAAAATTTTCCAGCCAGAGTACACACATCATCCTTTGCAGATGACCTAGCCATATGGACATCTGAAGAATATATTAGTACAGCTAACCAGTGGCGTCACTGGGGTTGGTGTCACCCAGTGCGGTAAACTCTTGGTGTCACCCCTCTAGACTTTCACCATGGTCTTCTTCCGAGTGTTCCTGTACCATATATAATCGCATATAGTAATGTTTGTAAAATAAGTCAAAAAGTTAATAAGGACATAAGAAAGAAAACAAATTGAACAATATAACTTCAATACTTCAGGTAAAACATAAATAAAGAACTTCGACAAACTCGGACAAAGTTAAATTTTTGTTATTTTGCTATGTCTGCTTTGTCAAATTTGCAATTTTTTTATTTTGGTGTCACCCCTTGATGGTGTCACCCGGTGCGGCTCGCACCCCCCGCACCCCCCTAGTGACGCCCCTGCAGCTAACAGCAGAATACAGCAAGCCCTATTAGCACTAGAGGACTGGTCAACATCATGGCTAGTGAAGATAAGTGAGGAGAAAACAACATGCACAGTGTTCTCCCTCTCAAATAAAACTCAGCAACCTAAGCTGGTATTGAATGGAAAAATATTGCGCCATGAAGAAAATCCAAACTATCTCGGAGTCACCTTTGATCGTCGCCTGACATGGAAAACACAGGTTGAGAAAAATCGAACAAGAGCAAGGCAAAGAATGGCAATCATGAAAAAGCTTGCTGGTACAACGTGGGGAGCAGATGAGAAAGTTCTCAAGAAGCTATATACTGGACGGGTGAGGCCAGTACTGGAATATGGCATTGCAGCTTGGGCAACAGCAGCTAAGTCAAACTTTAACAAAATAAGTAGAGTCCAAAACCAAGGAATGCGAATCATAACTGGAAGCCTGAAGACAACGCCTATTAATGAACTAGAAAAGATCACTTGTTTACAACCAATGCAGGATAGAAGAGATAGCAGAGCCCAGCAACAAGCAGAAAAATTTAGAAGATTGACAGACCACCCTATGTATAACAGGTTTAATGGTTTTGGAAAAGGAAGACTGAAGCGTAGCAACTTTGTAGAAACTGCAAAACGAAAGATTAGGGCAGATCCCATACTTAACATATCAACAGTCAAGCCCATTTACTATGCACACAACTTCCCAGCTTGGAGACAGCAGCAACTGCCTGAGATGATAGAAAACATTCCTGGTATTGAGAAAAAGAACACTCAGCATGAAACCGAAAGAAGAGAAATAACCCTAAACTACATAAAAGAACATTACCCAAGCAGCAATTGGACCCATGCATATACAGATGGATCAGCCAAAAATTCAATAGAGAATGGAGGAGGAGGAATTCTCCTAAATTTAAAAAATGGAGTGACAAAAACACATTCAGTGGCAACTGGAAAGTTTTCAAGTATCTTCAAAGCAGAGGTAGAGGCTCTGAAAACTGCAGCAGAAATGCTCTTGATGGAGAAAAATAAAGAGAAGCAAATAGCTATCTTCACAGATGCAAAGTCAGCTGTCTCAATACTGAAGAGCAATAACAGCACAGAAATAGCTGACCTAAGAGCAGCACTCCATGGTCTAAGCCAGAAATCCAAAAAAGTTGTAATACAGTGGATCCCATCACATTGCAGTATACCTGGAAATGAAGAGGCTGACAGACTGGCAAAAGAGGGCGGACGACTACCACAGCCTGACATAGACATAACTTACAATGAGGCAAAGAGGTTGATAAAAAGCACCTATAAAACCAAATGGGAATCAGAGCATCCAGGCCACCAGAAGGATGATGCATATTACAAACTCGACCGAAGAGAACAAGTAGCAATCTTCAGACTCCGCACAGGACATAACAGGCTGAAATACCACTTGTTCAATAAACTAAAAATAGGAGATACCGATGAATGTAATTGTTGAACTGGAAAAATGACAGCAAAACATTTGCTGCAGGATTGCCCAATATATGCAGAACAGAGAAAGATATTTTGGCCCACACCTGCTTCATTTGAGGACAAGCTCTATGGAGATATCAACAAGCTCAAGTTGACAGCAGCTTACTTTAACTACATACAGGTTGACATTTAAAGGTGTATGAAGAAGTATTCAGACTGCCACACTTCATACCACAGGTATGTCGGTTACAAAAGCCTCCCAGAGGCATGAAATGGAATATTGCTCGGATAGCAAATCCATTACGTGGAAAGTCCGAATCAAAAGCTCACTGTGTGAGCTTCATAAAAGGTGGAAAAAGTGTCCTAGTGGCACGAAATGGAATATTGCTTGGATAGCAAATCCATTACGTGGAAAGTCCGAATCAAAAGCTCACTGTGTGGGCTTCAAATAAGGTGGAAAAAGTGTCCTAGTGGCACGAAATGGAATATTGCTCGGATAGCAAATCCATTGCGCGGAAAGTCCGAGTCGAAAGCTCACTGTGTGGATGTCATCTGCACACTGCATTCTTCTGGTTTCCGGAAGAACAGCCTATGGTGAACGGAAGGCCCAATATACGGAAGTGAGGCTAAGCAGCCATGTGCAGGACGTGACGATTCCTTGGGTGAGCCCAGTACCATAGCGCTGTGTGTTGGCTCTGCAATTATGGAAGCCTCCTTGGATGGCGGGGAATGCCCATGGTCTGCCCCTGCCTTCCCTTGAGGGCTGACCAGGATGTCTTTGGCTGTTCTATATGGGCCAGCTAGGATGGGAGATAACACCACACCAGTGAGAGTCAAACGTCCTAAGAAACCCCCGGGAAGGTTAACCCGGTCAACAAATGCCCGCAGAAGTCGGATGTGTCGGCCTAACGGCGCAAGAACGCAGCTCTGCTGTAAACAGGCACAACGCAATCACATCCGGAAAAAAACTCCGGATGAACGAAGAAGTAGAAGAAGAAGAAGAAGAAGAAGAAGAAGAAGAAGAAGAAGAAGAAGAAGAAGAAGAAGAAACCCAACTAAGCGAAACAACTTGGATTTGGGAAAAACAAAGGATGCACAGATGCTATTTTTGCTCTTAGACAACTTATAGAAAAATCAATCGAATTCAATGAAACACTCTACTTAGCCTTTGTCGACCAAGAAAAGGCATTTGATAGAGTAGATAGAAACAAGCTGTGGGAAATCCTTAAACAATATGGAGTGAGTTCACATCTAACAAACCTATGTAGAAGCTTACACAACAACAGTGAATGCATAGTGAGAGCAACTGGAGGATACTCAGAACCCTTCACCATAAGATCCGGAGTACGACAAGGTTGTGTCCTGTCCCCTCTCTTGTTTATAACATATATAGACAACATATGTAAAGAAACCAGCCAAACAGAGACCGCAAGAACACCGCATGACAAGAACACAGAAGAAGAACTATCTGCAAATCTAACCATTAGAGAACTCCTGTTTGCGGACGATCAAGCACTAGTAGCAAAATCAGAAGCTGAATTACAAGACCACATGAATAGTCTAAACGAAATGTGTAGGGAACATAACATGAAAATTAGCACAAGTAAAACAAAGATACTGTCTATAACTAAAGAAGAAAAAGCAACAACGATTAACCTACACGAACATCCCTTGAAACAAGTAAAGAGTTTCAAGTACCTAGGAAGTATAATATCATCAAATGGCAAATCAGAAGACGAGATCGAAAATAGATGCAATAAGGCAAACCAACTCATTGGACAAATGGCACCAATACTAAAGAACAAACATGTATCAATAACTACTAAGAAAGCACTTTACAACACAATCTTCCTACCACCACTATGTTACCAATGCCAAACCTAGGTATTTGACAGAAAGAGAGAAAAGAAAAACCACAACAACAGAAATGAGATTCCTGAGAAGAATACTCAACTATGAAGAAGAGGTAAGATCAGAAATGAAGAAATCAGGATTAAAGTGGGGGTTATAGCTGCTCTAGATTTTATTAGAAGGCAGCAAGTCAAATGGTTTGGCCATGCAAGTAGGTTACCAACTAACAGTATACCACAACAAGCAATGATGTACAGACCAGAGGGAAACATAGGAAGAGGCCGACCACGTAAACGATGGACGCAGGGAATAACAGAGTCCATGGGAATATCGATACATGAAGCCCATAAACGGGCACTCTCCCGCTGTTTATACTCCACCTAGACACCGCAAGGTGCAAGATGAACATGATGAGATGAGATGAGATGAATCAGGACAAACATGGCAGACTTCCAGAAAGGCACAAAACCGATCAAACAGCTATCAAACTCGATCCACAAAGACAGATCATCATCCGTCTCCTCCTGACAAGGCATAACCGGCTAAATAAGTACATGCAGAAGCTTCAACTTTCACCCAAACTAATGCATTCAATCTCTCAGTAAGATAGACACATCCTATACTGCCCTTGCCGACACAAGACCCAGCCCACCAAGCAAGAATAATGCGCCCTAGCCATGAACGCTGCAGAGAGGACGAAACACCACAATGCATCGGTCATCTGGGTCGGATATGTTCCAAGTCTAACCTCTGCAGCCAAGTGACATTAGCGACGGCTATTGGTGGGATGACCCTTCTTGCAAGAACCGCATTCCGCAGCTAAGGCGAGTCCGCCTAGTCCGTGACAGAATTTGTCCAGATTTGGTTTTGCACGGCGCGTGCAGGAGTGTGAGTCATTAATCTGTAAATGGGGTACGAAGAAAGCAAGATGGCTGCCTGTAATGTCTAATGGACCATAGCACTCTGGATCTGCCACTGTCAAAAGAAGATACAGTAGTAATGGTGGCAGATGTACCGGGTGCGCAATGTTCGCCGCTACTTCATTTTTAATTCACCGCAAACAAACCATGTGGGATCGTCGATTTTCAGAATAGGGATATTGGGATTCACTTCGTGGTCGGTCAATAAGTATGTTTACAGCAAGATGTACATAAAACCGCATGCCATTATTTTCGCAAGCTGGCCCCCTGACACATCGAAGATGAGCACAGACAGATGGGAGATACATAAGATAAAGCGAGTAGCACAAGTTATGGGTATACACTCCGATACAGTGAGATCCCTCCGGTCCCAGAAACATTTATTGCATATCCATCGATCGGTCTAGCAGTCCACAACACACTCAATCGGAAGTGAACACATTCAATTTATATTATTCTTTATTTCAATAAATACATTACATAACAGTATGTCAACACATCCATACACCCACTAATGAATCGCTCTGATGTCACGTGATTTTCCGGGAACTCCCGGAATTCCTTTGTTTGCGGTGAATTAAGAATTAAGTACATGTTCGCCTTCCCGAGGGCGGGATGGTTTCTGGGCAGGCACGTATATAGCCATGTTAATGTGGGATAAGTGCGATACACGAAACTTCTAGAAAGTGGATGTACAAACGCACGACAGGAGAAAAACGCCAAGAAGTCATGTTCAGTTGAACCCGTCCCATGCGAGTATAAGGAAGGGACCTAAATGAGGTTGACTGCATCTCCCTTACCGGACGTGCTGCTAATTATCTCTTTGTTATCTGCGCCATAGGCGGTCGTCTAGTCGGCTTAATGATCGCACCGCACCTGACTTTATGGGGGAATCCCGGCTTAGTCCTATAGAAAGTTGTTCTTCTTACATGCAACTGTGGATATAGAAAGTTGGTCTTCTTTCATACAACTGTGAGTATAGAAAATTGGTCTTCTTACATACAACTGTGAGTATAGAAAGTTGATCTTCTTAAATACAACTGTGGGTATATAAAATTGGTCTTCTTACATGCAACTGTGGGTATAGAAAATTGGTCTTCTTACATGCAATTGTGAATATAGAAAGTGTGTCTTCTTACATACAACTGTGAATATAGAATTAATTACAAATAAAACCCGCGCATAAATGGATCATCATCATCATGTGCCATGCCGGTAAGCGTGGGCGGTCATGTTTTGCCATCTCATTCGATCACCAGAGTCGTGGATCAGCACTGTGTTCTTGTCTCTACCATACAATGTGGCCAAGCCATCCAGGTATTTACTTCTCTGCCCTCCCCTTGTTCTCTTCAACTCGATCTTGCCAGTTGTCACAAAGTTCTCCAATTTATTTCTTCTCATAACGTGACCAAAAAATTGTGACCGTCTACGTCTAATTTCTCTAATCTGTTTACGGTTTTCCTGTAAGACTTGATCATGGGTCTTTCCATTGTATTCTTTACATTTTCTTCAGAAACCACATTTCCGCAGCCATCTTTTGTTTTTCTGCGTGCCTGCTCATTGTCCACTATTCACATCCATACTAAAGCACAGGTTCTATGTAGCACATCAACACTCTTTTTCCCGTTGCAAAAGACATCTTTTTATTGGTCTGGAGTCTCCTGGTGCACATGACTATCCATAACGGGCAAGGCTGCTCCTACGGAGCATCCATTTACGCCGTTTCTCTTATTTTCGATGATACAGCAAAACATAATTTTCTTGGCACCTGTAAAGAAGATAGTTTGTCATTGCTTTTCTTCTTAGCTGTGACCATACTGGTCAATGAGCTACTGGTCATTCTGGTTCTTACTGGTCATTCCCCCCCCCCCCACCACCAAAAAAAAAAAGATCCTCTGCCTACCGTCGTGAAGCTGGAGACCATAACCTACAAGTATCTGTCGGCTGCTCTTCAATCTCATCTACACCTGCACCCATGGCTTCACGTAACCCTGATCGGGAGGTTAAAAGGGTACTCCATCTTGCCCAAGGATGTCCCGTAGGCTAGCGGAGGGAAGGAGGCACCTTACTTCTCCTTTGATAGGGAATACCACTACCCCGCTACCCAGAAATGGATACTGTTCTTAGGACATAAGAATAACCGATTCGTTACAGATCTCTTTGTTGCAAAGGCTATTTGTTTCTTCTTCTTCTTTGCGTTCATCCGGGGTGTTTTTTTTTTTTTTTTCAGATGTGATTGCGGGGAGTTGTTACGCACCCTTGAGCCAAAACCCTTAGGCCAACTCATCCGACTTCTGCGTGCATTTTTGACCAGGTTAGCATTCCTGGGAGACTCTCACTTTTGTGGTACTGTCTGCATCCCAGCTTGTCAAGTTGGAACAGTAGAAGACTTCACGGTCATCCCTCAAGGGAAGGCAGGGACAGTCCATGGCATTTTCCGCCATCCAGGGTGGTATCCATAGTTGCAGAGCCCACACATAGCGCCCTCGTGCGGGGATCACCAAGGGAATCATCACGACCTGCTCATGGCTGCTTTAATTCCTCACTTCAATATATTGGGCATTTCGTTCGCCCCGGTCCGCTCCCGCACAAACCAGACCGTTCTGCAGACGGTATCCACTCAGCGAGTTTTCGAATCGGAAATGTGCTTGTCTCTGTGCCCGGGGACAATATAGTCAGAGCACGACTCTATAGTTCCGGGCACGACGGATATTCGGAAACGTAACTAGTCAGAGCTGTTCCGAACACGAGCTATTCGGAAAACTAGTTAGTCAGAGCTGTTCCTAGCACTAAAGACATTTCACTCGGAAGTTTTATGCGTTGTGCCTGATTTATTTGCACCCGTAGGCCAGCACATCCGACTTCAGCGGGCATTTTTACGGATTTGCCTTCCCGAGGTTTCGAGAGACGTTAGACTTTTTTTTGCTGTGGTTTCGCCCACATCTCAGCTGGTCAATGTAGAACGGTCAACGACATCACGGTCAACACTCAAGGGAAGGCAGGGGCAAACCATGGGCATTCCCCCGCTATCCAAGGAGGCTTCCATAATTGCAGAGTCGGCACATATTGCTCTGAGACTGGGCTCACCCGAGGAGTTGCCACGTCCTGCTCATGGCTGCTTTACTTCCTCACTTCCATGTATTGGGCATTTCGCTTGGTACTGGACGTTCAGCACACACCAGGAACGGTCAGTCTGCGGGCGACATCCACTAGGTAAGCTTTCGCTTCGGACTTCGGACCGCGCAATGGGTTCTTCTTCTCTTCTTTTTTGCGTTCATCCGGAATTTTTTTTCAGATGTGATTGCGTTGAGTTGTTATGCACCCGTGGGCCGAAATCCTTGGGCCAAGTCAACCGACTACTGTGTGCATTTTTGACCAGGTTAGCACTCCTGGGAGACTCTCACTTTTGTGGTATCTTCTGCATCCCGGCTGGTCAAGTTGGAACGGTCGTAGACTTTACGGTCATCCCTCAAGGGAAGGCAGGGACAGTCCATAGCATTTTCCGCCATCCAGGGTGGCTTCCATTGTTGCAGAGCCGATACATAGCGCCCTGGTGCTGGACTCACCGAGGAAATCGTCACGTCCTGCTCGTGGCTGCTTTAATTCCTCACTTCAATATATTGGGCATTTCGTTCGCAACGGGCCGTTCCCGCACAAACCAGACCGGTCTGCAGACGGTATCCACTCAGCGAGTTTTCGATTCGGACATGTGCTTGTCGTTGTGCCCGGACAGAGCTGTTCCGGGCACGATGGACATTCGGAAAACTAGCTAGTCAGAGCTGTTCCGGGCATGAGCGGCGTTCGGAAACTAGGTAGTCAGAGCTGTTCCTAGCACGAGAGACGTTCGGGCAAGACATTTCACTCGGACGTAATTGCGTAGTGCCAATTTTTATTTTGCTACCTGTAGGAGGGCACTTCCGACTTCGGCGGACATTCTTTAATGAGGTTAGCCTTCCTCGGGTGTCGAGGCACGTTGGACTTATTGTTGTGATGTCGCCCACATCTCAGCTGGTCAAGATAGATCGCTCAAAGACATCACGGTCAACCCTCAAGGGAAGGCAGGGGCAGACCATGGGCATTCCCCGCTATCCAAGGAGGCTTCCATAATTGCAGAGCCGGCACAGATTGCTCTGAGACTAGGCCTCACCCGAGGAATTGCCACGTCCTGTTCATGGCTGCTTTAATTCCTCACTTCCATCTATTGGGCATTTGGCTTGCCTCTGGTCGCTCAAGCACAAACCAGGAACGGCCAGTCTGCGGACGACATCTACTAGGTAAGCTTTCGCTTCGGACTTCGTACCACGCAATGGATTCGCTAGTCAGGCGTTCCACAGTCGTGTTATTGAGACGTTTTTCCACCTTTGACTACACTCTCTATGAGTATAGATAACAGACATTTTTCGTAACCATTTCATGCTACTGGGGCACTTTTTTACCTTTAGTACTCGCTCACGAAGTAGGCTACATTTTCTGCCGGCTCAGCACCTTACCTCCGTGCGCGTTCAGTGAGCGAGAAACGGCCAGGCCCTCTCATCGGGGGATCCCTGATATCCCCCAGCTGAGAGCCTTCGAACAAGATCTGAACTAAGCATGTAGCGTGCTCAGCATCTCACCTCTATTTATCGGTAGGTAGGTATCGGCCCGGCTCTCACATCCGAGTGTTTATGGCTTAGAGGCGTTCAGCCATATCCCTCAGCTGAGAGCTTTAGAGTATGTGTCCGGACCAAAATTTAGTGGTATCGTGCGCCTGATTTAGACTTTGACTGCTATCCACAGTCTACCTGCAGAGCAGCAGGTTGTGTCTCTCTTGGTCTGGTCCCTAACCCAAGGCCTGTCAGACATGTAGTTGTGCAGCCGTCGACAATGCTCTGGGGATCTCTGGGATACGCAAGGCCCCCCCCCCCCCACCGCGACAAGGTGGAGACACATCGGAAGGGGGGGGGGGGGGGTTGTATGAAATGAAGTCCATCCGTAACGGCAATTCGCACCATTTTGAGGATACGCAGTTCTCACGGCTTATCAATCAATAAGCGAGGTGACACATCTACACTAAAAGTTGGCTGCAATGAATCTTTGACACTTTCTATCTGACCTCTCTGGTGGTACACTTTGACACTTTCTGTCTGACCTCTCTGGTGGTACACTTTGACACTTTCTATCTGACCTCTCTGGTGGTACACTTTGACACTTTCTATCTGACCTCTCTGGTGGTACACTTTGACACTTTCTATCTGACCTCTCTGGTGGTACACTTTGACACTTTCTGTCTGACCTCTCTGGTGGTACACTTTGACACTTTCTATCTGACCTCTCTGGTGGTACACTTTGACACTTTCTGTCTGACCTCTCTGGTGGTACACTTTGACACTTTCTGTCTGACCTCTCTGGTGGTACACTTTGACACTTTCTATCTGACCTCTCTGGTGGTACACTTTGACACTTTCTATCTGACCTCTCTGATGGTACACTTTGACACTTTCTATCTGACCTCTCTGGTGTACACTTTGACACTTTCTATCTGACCTCTCTGGTGGTACACTTTGACACTTTCTGTCTGACCTCTCTGATGGTACACTTTGACACTTTCTATCTGACCTCTCTGATGGTACACTTTGACACTTTCTGTCTGACCTCTCTGGTGGTACACTTTGACACTTTCTGTCTGACCTCTCTGGTGGTACACTTTGACACTTTCTATCTGACCTCTCTGGTGGTACACTTTGACACTTTCTATCTGACCTCTCTGATGGTACACTTTGACACTTTCTATCTGACCTCTCTGGTGGTACACTTTGACACTTTCTATCTGACCTCTCTGATGGTACACTTTGACACTTTCTATCTGACCTCTCTGATGGTACACTTTGACACTTTCTATCTGACCTCTCTGATGGTACACTTTGACACTTTCTGTCTGACCTCTCTGATGGTACACTTTGACACTTTCTATCTGACCTCTCTGGTGGTACACTTTGACACTTTCTATCTGACCTCTCTGATGGTACACTTTGACACTTTCTATCTGACCTCTCTGATGGTACCACTTTGACCACTTTCTATCTGACCTCTCTGATGGTACACTTTGAACAACTTTGCCTGTCTGAGCTCTCTGGTGGTACACTTTGAACACTTTCTATCTGACCTCTCTGATGGTACACTTTGACAGTCTTTCTGTCTGATTCTGCGCTGGGTGGTACCTTGACACTTCTATCTGACCTACTCTCGGATGGTAAACTTTGACACTTTTGCCTGTCATGACATCGTCTGATGTACACTTGACACTTTCTGGTCTTGGGAACCTCTCTGATGGTAACACTTTGGACACTTTACTATCATGACCTCTCTGATTGGTACACTTTGAGACCTTTCTATCTAGCACTCTGCTAGATGGTACACTGTTGACACTTTCTATCTAGACCTCTCTGATTGGGAACACTTTGACACTTTACTGTCTGAACCTCTTCGGATGGTACACTTTGACACTTTCTAATCTGACCTCTCTGATGGATACACTTTGACACTTTCTATCTGACCTCTCTGAGGGTACACTTTGACACTTTCTATCTGACCTCTCTGATGGTACACTTTGACAGATCGCCCAACTCTTAACTTTATTTAAACGCAGAAGCCACAAACTGCTGCACGATTTATTGCCTGGCATATTTAACTGTATCTCGTCAGGTACATACTGCAGAGTTATATATCATATGAAGTGAGTAAATGAATAATATCTTATACTTAAGTTGAAACAATTAACACACATAATCACAGGTATTTTTCGAATGTGGAACATCTGTTATCCCCACGGTAATGTCAAATTTAATACGAACTCTTTCTGTTTGCACACAACCGACTGAAACGACTCTTTAAAGTGAGGCGTTAGCATTTAGGCGATTCCAGCAAGGTTTTGTGCAAATCTACGCAATTCTCGCGTGTTTTCGTCCTTTATCTCCATTCAACATTGCCATCGTATGCCATGCCAATTAACGTGGGCGGTTATGATTCGCCGTTTCACACGATCACTAAAGTCTTGAATTCAGTGTGTATTCTTGTCCCGATTATGAGATACCGCCAAACTGTCTTGGTATTTATCTGTATGTCTTCCCTTTGCTCTTTTCCCCATCAATTTGCCAGTTGTTGCTAATTTTCAAGTTTATTTCTCCCCATAATGTACCCCAAAACTCTGGACAATGTCTAATTTATATAATCAATTTTATCATCAATCATGTGACTGTCTCTCGCCTTGACTGTGCAATCTGTCAAAATACTGTCGCCCATCTCTTGATGCTATCTTCCCACTTGTATCGTCGGCTACCTCTTCCTCGCTTGCCTTCGACCTTACCCTCCAGTATAGTTTTTATAAGAGTGTTATGTCTTTTAACGTGGCCAAAGTATTTCACCTGCCTCTTTGTTTATTTCTTTCATCCAGTCTCTTTTCATTCCCAGTTTTTCTAGAACCTCTGTATTTAATTGTTTTTGTCTCCATGAGGCCGACTTCTGCGGGCATTTGTTGACCGGGTTAACCTTCCCGGGGCTATTCGATTTTATAATCGCATGTTCATTGCACAGGCTTCTGAGCCATTTTGCAGTATTGAATATACTTAATATTTGACAATTCTCATTGTTAATGGGTTGTTAATTTCTCTAGATCAGTGGTTATCAACCGGTGGGGAATTCCCCCCCCCACCCCCCCCCCCACCCCAACCAGGGGCGAATTTTAGGGTTTCCAGGTGGGGGGGGGAGGGAGGGTAATTAAGATTATTTCAAGATCGCGTTATAACAAGAACCGATTACTTGATATTGTTTCTCTCGTGCTATGAACAGCTCTGACTACCAGTTTCCGAATGCCGCTCTTGTTCGGAACAGTTCTGACTAGGTAGTTTTTCGAATGTCCGTCGTGCCTGGAACAGCTCTGATAGGCACAAAGACAAGCACATGTCCGAGTCGAAAACTCGCTGAGTGGATACCGTCTGCAGACCTGTCTGGTTTGTGCGGGAACGGCCCGGGGCGAACGAAATGCCCAATATATTGAAGTGAGGAATTAAAGCAGCCATGAGCAGGATGTGATGATTCCATCGGTGAGCCAAGCACCAGGGCGCTATGTGTCGGCTCTGCAACTATGGAAGCCACCCAGGATGGCAAAAAATGCTATGGACTGTCCCTGCCTTTCTTTGATGGATGACCGCGAAGTCTTCGACTGTTCCAACTTGACCAGCTGGGAGGTAGACGGTACCACAAAAGTGAGAGTCTCCCAGGAATGTTAACCTTGTCAAAAAAGCACGTTAAAAAACGGATGTGTTGACCTAAGGGTTGCGACCCAAGGGTGCCTAACGAGACACACCACAATAACATCTGAAAAAACACTCCGGATGAATGCAAAGAAGAAGAGGACCCGCAAATCACGTTTTATGTAGTCGTCTAGGCTTGTTCTAGTATGTGTTATTAAATTTAGCTTCAATTTTTACGCTGTGAGGGGGGGGGGGGGGGGGTGATTATAAGGAGGAAATACGAAAAAGGGGGGGGGGGGAGGTGATATTCTGAACATATGGTGAAGGGGTGCATGGACTATAAAAGGTTGAGAACCACTGCTCTAGATGGTAATACAAATAAAACAAGGGACATCAAGCGTTAAGCTAATGGATAGAGTGGCAGCAAGAGCTAACAGAAATATATAATGTTGGAGTAACCAGTAAACATGAGGAGAACTAAAACAACGTAGGGGACCACTTTCCATGCTTGAGACTTATTGGGTATATGGTGCCGGTCTCATATTTTATAGATCAAGCGCCACTGACACATACCTGGTACCCACTGTATATAGGGTCAGCCTGGGTGCCCAGGTACATTCTTAAAATTAAACCCCGCCTGGGGGGGGGGGGGATCCGAACAGATGATCGCTGGGCCAACAAGGCAAGCGAGCTAACCACTGCGCTAAAGCGGCTCCCATGTGGTGACCTGCTGGTTACGAAATGAGTTGGTAGCATGTCTAGGGGTGATTACGTTACCCTGACAACGGCATGAGCTCGGTCGGACGGGGGATCGATGTCAGCTCTCCATGTTCGCTACGGGAGAGAAAGATTGGCCACCTTTTCCTTCGTGCACTTAGGCCTAGAAAATGTGATGATCTGATCACATCACACACCCGTAGCAGCTTCCTGCTACGGGATTTGTTTATTTGTGTGTTTTGTTAGGTTGACGTGTTGGTCTTACGTTGAAGTACACTTGTTTTGTTAGGGTGGATGTGTTCGTCCTACGTTGATGTACACTAGTTTTTGTTAGGGTTGATGTGTTGGTCTTACGGTGAAGTACACTAGTTTTTGTTAGGTTGATGTGTTGGTTTTACGTTGAAGTACACTTTATTCTGTTAGGGTTGATGTGTTGGTCTTACGTTAAAGTACACTTGTTTTGTTAAGGTTGATGTTTTGGTCTTATCGTCTGTCACAAGGTTGTTCTGACAGAGTGACAGATAGAAGTGGCTGTGGTTGTGTCTAGAGGATGTCAGTGTGAATATTGTGGTGGAAGACTGATCAACAACGATGAATCAATATCGAACAGCAGACTGCGCACACACGATTTTTAATCGGAACAAACTTGATGATACAACACTCACCAGGAACACTTCAGCAGAGAACTATATCTACATATATTGCATCTGTACAGTTACAGCACATTCCGAGTATAATTTAACCCAATAGGATCATGTGACCACACTATTGCAGTTTACTGGACTCGCAAACTACACTGTTTCGGACTCTTCTCCATCCGTGCCTTGAACCACGTCCTCTGAGTCTCTCTCTCTCTCTCCTCTCTCTCTCTCTCTCTCTCTCTCTCTCTCTCTCTCTCTCTCTCTCTCTCTCTCTCCTCTCTCTCTCTCTCTCCTCTCTCTCCTCTCTCTTCTCTCTCTCCAGTCAGCTCCAGAATCAACTCGACTAGTTAAGTCTCCACGACTTAACTGAAAAAAAAACCACCAGGCGGACTCGTCCCTAACTTCGCCACAACTCAACTCCCCGTAATTTTGCCCAACCTTGTGTCTTTATTCACTCTTCCCAGACCTCCCAAGAAACATCATATAACCCCCTTTTAACCCCAATCTACATTCCTCCAACACACCCGTTCTTAATTTCACTTTGTCTCTTAGTTTGCTATCACGTATTTCTATGTGCCTTCGTGACTCAGCCTGACGTCTCCGTTATATATACTCCATTGTGTTTAGGGCCCATCTTTGTATTGAAATTCCTATCTCCATCTTTCTTACCTAACATCCGTCTCATTCTTATCTGACCCAGTTACCCTTGCCAGTATTAGAAAATTCCTAACTAGTTCGTTCACCCCCAGATTTGCATAAACATACGCATGTTACACTACCCCCTCCTCAAAAGAAAACATAGTTTTCAAATGATGGGGGAGTAATGCTTCTCTACATGTGTGAATAAGTAACGATGCGTGAGTAGTACTCACTATGTATCTCCTATCGATAACAGACAAAAAAAAACTAATTCGACATGTTCCTACTCACAACATCATGGAGGATGCATTATATATATATATAACTTTCACATTAGATAGTTAACACGGTGTAACTTGGCACAAAATTGGTAACTGTTGGGGTGTTATACATCCCTGCAGTCCTGTATCGGAATGACTCCTGAACAATGACCAGTGTCACATTTAATTTGCCAGTTCATACATTAACTATATAGTCATTATTTCGTTGAACCTTGCCCTTGGTAATTTCTGGACAACACATCTGCCAGGGTGTTTTCTTCACCCCATATGGGCATCGGCACAAATGCGCACTCATGCAGCAGTTTGCTCAATCAATGAACCCGTGAGTTTGTCATCGCTGCCGTTTGATGAATGTGAGCGGTCTGTGGTCAATTTGTAGGATAAATGTTCTGCCCAGTAAGTACCTGGAAAGCTTATGTACCGACCACTCAATCGCCAGGGCCTCACGTTCTAGCGGTGAGTAATTTTCCTCTGGTGGCGTGTGTTTCCTGCTGACGTATAGCAATGGATGCAAGCGGTGATTTTTCTCTTGCATCAAACATCCGCCAACTCCTGTCGATGATGCGTCTACGCTAAGAGTAAATTGTAAATCAAGATTCAATCAATCAATCATGTGCCATGCCGGAAAGCGTGGGCGGTCATGACTCGCCATTTCACTCGATCACCAGTGTCGTGGATCAGCTCAGTGTTCCTGTCTCGTCCATGCCATGTGGCCAAGCCATCCAGGTATTTTCCTCTCGGTCTTCCTCTTGGTCTGTTCCCCTCGATCTTGCCAGTTGTCACTAAGTTCTCCAACCCATTTCTTCTCATAACATGTCCAAAAATTTTTTGACTGTCTACGTCTAATTTCTCTAATCAGTCTACGATGTTCATTTGTCTCCTGTAGTACTTGATCATTGGTTTTTCTGTCTGTCCATGGTATTCTTTGCATTTTCCTCAGAAACCACATTTCTGCAGCCATCAGATGCTTTTCAGCTTGACTGCTCATTGTCCAAGTTTCACATCCATACAAAAGAACAGGCTCTATGTATCCCCTCAACACTCTTTTTCTCGTTTCAATTGACATCTTTTTATTGGTCAGAATGTTTTTCATCTTGCTAAAGGCTACTTTCGCCATGGCGATTCTTGTTCTAATCTCTTCAAGGCATCTCCCATCAGATGTTATAACTGTTCCAAGATAATTGTACCGATTCACTTGTTGAAGAATATTTCCATTTACTTGTATATTACTTTGTGTCACTTCTTCCTTCCTACTGACGACCATAACCTGAGTCTTTTTACAATTTAATTCTAACCCCAGTTGCTCACTGTGTACAACAACCGCATCTACTAATTGTTGCAGGTCCTGCGCATTGTCTGCAATTAATACTGTATCATCTGCATATCTAATGTTATTGATGTTTCGTCCTCCAATACTGATTCCATTTATATCCTCTACATTTCTGAAAATATTTTCACTGTACAGGGAAAAAAGATCTGGAGACATCACACATCCCTGCCTAACACCTCTCTTAATTGGCTGATACTGTCCCACTTCATTATCAATCCTTATTGCAGCTTGTTGTTTCCAATATATGTTTTTTATAAGTCTAATGTCTTTCCCATCAATTTGTAGATCTGCAAGCATATCCATCATGCTGACATGTCTAACGCTATCAAAAGCCTTTGTATAGTCAATAAAGCAAAGATGTATATCTTTGTTTACTTCTATAGCACGTTCAATAACTGTTCGCAGCATATACACAGCATTTACTGTACCCTTACCTTCTACAAACCCACATTGTTCTTCCCCTATTTCAGGTTGTATCTTCTTCCTCATTCTTTGCATGATAATGCTTAGCAAAATCTTTGTGATGTGATTCATTATACTAATTGTTCTATGTTGATCACATTCCAAGGTTCCTGATTTCTTTGGGATTGCAATAAATATAGAGTTACATAATTCAGGAGGTATATCTCCAGTATCATATAATAAATCAAGATTAGGAAGGATTAAAATGGGATTACTAGAAAATACATGCGCAATACTTCTGAGTGCATCATCGCACTGCTGTGTCCATACAACTTTGTTAGGTCTGCCCTTCTGTGTCAACGCAGACAACACTGACGTGATGGATGAAAAGTTTTTAAAAATTTATTATGGAAGTTAGCTAACCCGAGTAAGCTCCTAACTTGCTTCTTCGTTTTAGGTATTTGAATATCCAGAATGTTCTTCACATTTGTGTCTTCCTGTTTCAGTACGCCACTGCCAATAACATGTCCAAAGAAACTTATTTCCTCATATAAAATTTGTACTTTGAATGGCTTCACAGTCAGGTTATGCTGTCTAAGGCTCTCAAACAAGGACTCTAATCCTGCCACATGATCTTCCTTGTTTTTACTAAAAAGACAAATGTCGTCTATATAATTGATAATGTCCTTGCGTCCTGTCGTGTGTGTAAAGAATGAATGTCGTAGTAGTTACTTGTTCTTCTTTACCACTTTAGTGTCGTCCCTGGAGTGAAGGGAATCAACACCCAAATTATTTTTTAATCCAATATCTCTATTCTGGAGATATCCAGCAGACTTCGTCCACACACTCCTTCAATCTGAAGACACCTTCCTCTCACTCTTACTCACCCCTGGATCATGCCCCCTCTCATTCTTCCCCAAAATAACATACTTGACAACTCTAGCCTCAACAAATAAAAACAAGAAATTTATTAAAGCAAAGAGTATATATAGGAGAAGTGGGTGTGTGTGTATAAGGTGTAGAATGTGTGACGTGTACTCTAAAGTGTCTATAGACTCAGATCAGTGTTCAGGAGTATAGTCATTCTCATCCCTGTGCTGAAAACACACCAGCACCATGTATCCCATACAAGTAGCCTCACCCAGGTGATGCTCCTCCGGTCACGTGAAGACTTCCTCCGTTGTCTCTTGAACCACTAGGATGCTTGGACACCCATGACAAATACTATCCAATGAGAGTCTTCAATCTGATTCACGCTATGAATTTCATCGGTTATTTAACTCATTGTTAATCAGAAAATTCTAACCCTATTGTCACTGTTATTGTGGAAATCTCAATGGATCTAGTGTCACTGGTTGTAAAGATTCCCCATATTAACACCACAGTCTAAATGTTCTCTGTATCAGTATAACTTTGGTGTGAATGTTCCTGGTATCAATAGTGTATCTCTACAATGATCTGACTGTTCAATGATACAACTATCAATTTGCTAATCATAATCTCATCAGCATGTCCTGCTCAGCAGAAGCCAGGTTCCCGCAAACCAACTTGGGTATAAGCCCAATGTAGCGGCCTCTCAGCAACTTCTGTCTTCAAATTCTGAGCCATCATCTTCTAAAATTGTGTTAGCTTCACTGTTGAAAATCAGAGCACACATACGTAGACCTGTAAATGGAACCTGTAGAATAGAGAATACTATGGTGAGGGCAACTCAGTCCTGGCCGGAATTAGGTAAGTGTAGGCCAATAGCAGCACTAAGATCTATAACAGAGATCCGATCTCTGTCATACGGCCAAATAACTCAATCATATGATCTGAGACATGGCAACACCAGGAAAGAATAAAGGAACGGGTAGAAACCCAGCAGATGCCCTACTGGAAGATCCTACCATTTCACATACTTCTTCCCCCTCTCAACCATCTTTAATCTCTCTAATTATTATTCCACTACATTGTCCTCAACTCCCTGAGTAAAATTATATATCACACAAGCTAGTTGAAGGCACACAATAGGATACCAGTGCCGACGCTCCTATGATACTTTCTAGCACCGCACTAATAGAACATTCTATCACTAATCATAATACATTATATCACTGCACCTATAATACATTATAATACATATAATTATAATACATTAGATCACCGCATAGCAATGTACTCTATTCCTAATCATACTCTTAAATTAGATACTATAAATAGCCTACCATATGCCTATTTCAGTTGCTACTCGAGAAACTATGCAGACTGGATCTATGTCCACGGATAACTATCACCACTTAGACATCCTAGTCTCTCTCATGTAACACAACTCGGAATAATGCACCGATCCTAACACTTCAGAATGTTTTTTCCGACTCCCTCCACTTGTTTACTGCACTGGGTTTTATATGGGTGCTTGAGGGACGTCACCAAAAAGTCCAGACACCAATCAGTCCAGAATCTGGCTTTGTCCTCCTGTTTCTAGACTAACCGGAGTCAATTCGCTGTCAAGTTCACTTTCATCTGGGAAATTCTTTGTCTCATTCAACAAAGATCCTGGCTGTCTTTGAGCCAGAGACCTTTCCCCCATATCACAGAATCCTTTCGACCTCTGGCAGACATTCTGTCCATCACTTTCAACGGCCGTCTCCCACCTTGTAGACAGATGACGCCAGTGCACATCTCTCGAACAACAACCTGCCAACAAAATGTCGACCATGTGTAGACATCGCGACGCGACTCACTTTGATCTCATTCCCTACAACATCAAAGGGTTGCTGTTTTTGCAGACTAAGGTCGGGTCTAGTCTGTCATTGATCGAACTAACAAGTTTATTCTGCGACACGTCCCTGTAACAATGTCCTCATCATCCTAACGAACGTTGCCGGTGAGTTAACTAACCGAAAGGCATGTAATTCCACTAGAATAAACCCTGTTGGGTGACAAACCTGTTAGCGGTTTGGCTGTTTCACTCATGGGTATTTGCCAATACCCCTTTGCCAGATTAAACTTGCTAAAATACTTTGCAGATGACATTTGCGTCACTTTGAAGTACACTTGTTATGTTAGGGTTGATGTGTTGGTCGTACGTTGAAGTACATTTGTTTTGTTAGGGTTGATGTGTTGGTCTTACGTTGAAGTACACTTCTTTTGTCAGGGTTGATGTGTTGGTGTGTACGTTGAAGTACACTTGTTTTGTTAGGGTTGACGTGTTGGTCTTACGTTGAAGTACACTTGTTTTGTTAGGGTTGATTTGTTGGTCTTACGTTGGAGTACACTTTTTTTTTTAAAGGTTGACGTAGGACCAACACATCAGCCCTAACAAATCATTTACCATGCATGCTAGTCGTAAGTTGAAATACACTTGTTTTGTTAGAGTTGATGTGTTGGTCGTACATTGAAGTAGACTTGTTCCTTCTGGGAAGCGCTGTCGTCATTTGGTGGCGACAGGTTCGAATCTTGGTGTGAAAAATCTGTAGCTTTCAATTTTTATATTGCCTAGTACGTTTTCTCATCTCAACTTCTTTCCTCTATTTATATGAACATGCATCAACACCAGTGAATTTATTTACCTTGTACCGCATGTTTCAGCAACAATTAAAGGAACCCTTTTACAATCCGTAAGGCTTTTTGGACATAAGGTGCTAATCTTGAAATTCATATATATATATATATATATATATATATATATATATATATATATATATATATATATATATATATATATATATATATATATATATATATATATATATAAAAGAGACTGTATGTTTGTGGTTGGGGATGTATTTGCTGCGTTCGCGAATGGTCCATCCGATTGAGATGAAATTTTCTACACGTTTTCCTTTCATTCCAGTGCAACCAACTGTAATAGTTTCTTAGGGGGCAATCATCTATTTACTTACTAAAATTTCATTTTGTAATTACATGACTTAACATAAGAAATCTTATATATAAAAGGCAATCTCCGTCTTTATGTATGTATGTATGTATGTATGTATGTATGTATGTATGTATGTATGTATGTATGTATGTATGTATGTATGTATGTATGTATGTATGTATGTATGTATGTATGTATGTATGTATGTATGTATGTATGTATGTATGTATGTATGTATGTATGTATGTATGTATGTATGTATGTATGTATGTATGTATGTATGTATGTATGTATGTATGTATGTATGTATGTATGTATGTATGTATGTATGTATGTATGTATGTATGTATGTATGTATGTATGTATGTATGTATGTATGTATGTATGTATGTATGTATGTATGTATGTATGTATGTATGTATGTATGTATGTATGTATGTATGTATGTATGTATGTATGTATGTATGTATGTATGTATGTATGTATGTATGTATGTATGTATGTATGTATGTATGTATGTATGTATGTATGTATGTATGTATGTATGTATGTATGTATGTATGTATGTATGTATGTATGTATGTATGTATGTATGTATGTATGTATGTATGTATGTATGTATGTATGTATGTATGTATGTATGTATGTATGTATGTATGTATGTATGTATGTATGTATGTATGTATGTATGTATGTATGTATGTATGTATGTATGTATGTATGTATGTATGTATGTATGTATGTATGTATGTATGTATGTATGTATGTATGTATGTATGTATGTATGTATGTATGTATGTATGTATGTATGTATGTATGTATGTATGTATGTATGTATGTATGTATGTATGTATGTATGTATGTATGTATGTATGTATGTATGTATGTATGTATGTATGTATGTATGTATGTATGTATGTATGTATGTATGTATGTATGTATGTATGTATGTATGTATGTATGTATGTATGTATGTATGTATGTATGTATGTATGTATGTATGTATGTATGTATGTATGTATGTATGTATGTATGTATGTATGTATGTATGTATGTATGTATGTATGTATGTATGTATGTATGTATGTATGTATGTATGTATGTATGTATGTATGTATGTATGTATGTATGTATGTATGTATGTATGTATGTATGTATGTATGTATGTATGTATGTATGTATGTATGTATGTATGTATGTATGTATGTATGTATGTATGTATGTATGTATGTATGTATGTATGTATGTATGTATGTATGTATGTATGTATGTATGTATGTATGTATGTATGTATGTATGTATGTATGTATGTATGTATGTATGTATGTATGTATGTATGTATGTATGTATGTATGTATGTATGTATGTATGTATGTATGTATGTATGTATGTATGTATGTATGTATGTATGTATGTATGTATGTATGTATGTATGTATGTATGTATGTATGTATGTATGTATGTATGTATGTATGTATGTATGTATGTATGTATGTATGTGATGAGATGGGATGATGATGATGATGATGATGGATGTTTATGATTATGTTTTTTGATGTAGATGTTTTTTTTTTTTTTTTTTTTTTTTTTTTTTTTTTTTGGGGGGGAAAGGTATGGTATGGTATGGGGGGGATGGGGGGATGGTATGGTATGGTATGGTATTTGTATGGTATGGTATGTAAAGGTAAAGGTATGTATATGTATGGTATGGTTAAAAGTATGGTATGGTATGGTATGGTTAA
>JACEFZ010004525.1:0-59850 GCA_014155875.1 Cepaea nemoralis
AAAAATTATTTTTTCCAACTGTTAAAACCCAGGAAAAAAAAGATTGGAGACATCACACATCCCGCCCAACTTTTTTAATTGGCTGATACGCCCCATTTCATTATCAACCCCCTTGCAGCTTGTTGTTTCCAATATATTTTTTTTTAAAAGTCTAATGTCTTCCCATCAATTTGTAATCTGCAAGAACACACCTTTCTGACATGCTAACGCTATCAAAACCCCTTTTATAGTCAACAAAAAAAAGATGTATATCCTTGCCACCTTACAGCACGTTCAACAACCTTCGCGCATAACAGATTTACTGTCCCTTTCCCTCTAAAAACCCGCCCGTCTTCCCCCATTTCAGCCATCCTCTTCCTCACTCCCGCAACAATTCTTAGCAAATCTTTGTGATGTGACCCCTATACCATTTTTTCCATTTGATCACACTCCAAGGCCCCTGTTTTCCCTGGGACCGCAATAAAAAAGAGTACAAAACCCGGAGGTATATCCCAGTATCACACAATGTGTTCAGCGTCGGGTGACCCATCATTCCAAATTCTTTAACGCTTCAATCACCTCTGTGTGATGTTTCTGCCCCGGGGCCCCGCCAGCCTTCATATGCCCAAGAACACTTCAAACCTCCATCCCCAAAACAGGCGTCCTTTTTTTAAACCCAACCCCATACTGTTCGTCTCTTTTATCATCATAAAGGTTTTTCACAAAATTTCCTCCCCTGTAAATCGGGTCTTTTTTATTATTTTGCCATCTTATTTTTTTAGACACCCTGTTGATTACTTGTTCTTTTTTGAAAGCTCCTAATTCGTTTGTGCACCAATTTGGTATTTTGATGTTGTGTTGGCTTAAATTTCTAAGCTAAAATTTTTAAATTTTCTCAGGACACGTTAAAAGAGATCTAACTAAAAACGATCTTCTTTTGCTTCATACATTACACAAAAACATTTTGACAATGTGAATCATGACTAAAAATTTAATTACTAAGCAACGAACATTGACTGCAAAAATCTGGGAAAAAAAAAACATATATTGGCAGCAAATAGCAGCAAAGAAATTCAAAAAAAGTAGAAACATTTCAGTGTATAAAGGGGCGCCAGACAAGGTTGTGTAGTGTTTCCTGATTTATTCCCATTGTAAACTGAATATATGAGGTCTACAGAAAATATGCCAGGGATCCTGGTTGGTGGACATAATATAAATATCTTACGTTATGCTGCACCGTCTTGACAGCAACAAGCCAGAAGGATCTACATGAAATGATACATACAGTGGTTGTAGAAACTGAAAAAAAATGGGCCTTAGTTTGAATAATAGAAAGATATAAGTCATGGTGATATCAAAGAAACAGATTGTGCATAAATGCGAAATTAAAGTACAGGACGTTATTTTGGGGCAAGTGCAGAAATTCAACTACTCGTATCTAGACACATGGATAACATCAGAAGGAAGATGCATCATTATGATAAAGAACAGATTAGGAAAGATTGGCATATGAGACTACAACCTCCAGCATGAGAATGGAATTGGAAACAGTAACAGCGTCATTCCGTTCGTTAGAGGAGACTACTACAAAACACACTGCTTTCAGTACGGATGCAAGGACTATGTTTAGTAAGGTGGCGAAAGGAATTTTTCGTGTGGAATGGCTATCGTCAGTAGTATTATATGTTGCGAAAGCGTCGTAAAATTTGGAGGCCTCCACATTTAACTAAGAACAAAGAAGGAGAAGCGGGAGTGGGGGTGGGGAGGAGTGGTCGTTTTATAGTAAGCGCAAAGAAGGAGGAGAGGGGGGGGGTATACGTCGTGAATAAATAATCGAGTATTTTTTTTTTGGTAATATTACGTACCCTTTTAAAACTTATTTTCTAAATTACCATTTTTTTTTCTTTAACTTGTGAATATTGGTGTTTTGGTGGGCATTTTTAAAAACTTCTGGACTAAGGGATGGGTTTACCCATATTATTTGGGAGGTGTGGTGGTGGGGGATGTATAGTTACGTCAACGGCACCTCCTTGTTGTGCTTTTGGGTTGTTAAGATCGGTGTTTTTGGCGGGAAATAAAAACAGAATAAAATATTGGCTACTCAAGAATGGATTATGGGTGAAGACTCCACATCTCTAGTGTATATCTTTGGGGTAGTATGTTCGGTGTGTTAGGTGGGAAAAGTCTGGTCTACTAAGGGCTGGATAGGTGGGGGAGGGTGTCCGTCCAACGGCTTGTCAGTGCTGAGATGTATCTTGAATAATTTCAATAGAACAAGCTCAAATAAAAAGGTCCAGGGTGGTCAGAAACATTCCAGCAATTCAAAGGAAGCATCAACGGAACGGCAATGAAAAGACTCGAAGGCCGGCAATCTAATTGATGAAGTTTATTTGTCCACGTTCTCGTGCAGCATGATCCAACAGAAATTTATGAAATCATAATTTGTTTCGACCGTGTCTGTTATTTCCATACGGGAAGGTCACAATAACATTAATTATAAATAATCAACTGTTGACTAGCTTAGCTACTAAGAACTATCAATTTCGTATCGCATTCCTTCTTCTGTCCTTTGTAAGGTTGCCAAAGTGTCCTTCTGCTGTGACATTCTAAGTGTCATTCTTATATTCCGCATCTGTCCAAAATATTTATCTTGATACGTAAGATGCCATCTTATTCTGGTACTCATTTCTAATATGTGTTGGCCATGAGTACGGTTGTCCTGCCAGTAAATATCTTTCTAAGTTCCAGACAACTTCAACGTGCTGCTTCTCTCTTGGCGCTCTGTGATCCGAATGTTTGTTGTTATTGACAAAAATGCTGACGTAATCTCCGTTCTACGTCAGCCTATTCGTTACTCCTGTATTTTGGTTTTGATATATTTTTCGCGACTGTATTATTGCGTCATTTTCTCTGTCCTGCTGCTTGGCAGCATGCCCCTCCCCTTGAAATGGTTCAACCATTTTAGACTTTAGTCAGTTTAACCAGCCTGACAAGTAGCAGATCGGAGTCCATGAGTCATATTTATAGAATCTATTCCTACTGCTATGCTAATCTGATGGTCTGGTCTCCTATCAATCACACACAAAATATTTATAAAAAAAAATTATATGTCGGGCACGCACTCCTATCTACACCTGCGGTAAACGTCGTGTAGCAACAGCCTATTGGCGGGCTGGGCTAACTAATCTATAATAAATATAAACTATAGTCTTAGTCCCTCGAATGCCAAAACTGGCAAGCTTCCCCAACCAAATTAACAAAACCCGATTGAGGAGACGTATGTGATTGACTGGTACCAAACCCTCTGTAATAGCTTTTTGTTATTACTCATTTAACTATATGACTATTCTTTTTCTGCTCTGTTGTCGTCTTCAGATAATATTTAACTTCCATTCCTTGTCATATTTGCTCGGTGAGGTTTTCTCCCTTTGTAGCTGACTCGTTGTATTACTTTTTCTTGTGAGCTTTCCATTGTTTATACTGGCTGTGATGCTTATCCGTCCGTACTGGCTAATATATATATAGACAACCTATATTCCAAACCATGCAATGCATAATTATATATGTTGCGACCATAAATGTGGCCTAGTTTACTAGCTATTTGTTCTTTTTCCATTGCCGTAATCTGTAAGCGATATAATAATGGCGTACCAGGAATTACACCAATTCACCAATCATCATTCAAAACAACAAAATCTTAACAATTCAATAATTATATCTAATTAATTTAAGCTGAAAAAGATAAAACATAGTATAAGCAATTTAAGTCTTTCGTTCAGACATGCGATTCATCCTTTGTATATGTATGTACTGTTATTCGTATTTGTATGTCTCAAGTGTACGTTTATGCAACACAATTTGTTTCGAAGGTGTCTGTTATTTCCAGACGGGACGGTCACAATAACATTAATTATAAATAATCAACTGTTGATCAGCTTAGCTACTAAGAACTATCAAGTTCGTATCGCAGTCCTTCTTCTGTCCTTTGTAAGGTTGCCAAAGTGTCCTTCTGCTGTGACATTCTAAGTTTCATTCTTATATTCCGCATCTGTACAAAATATTTATCTTGATATGTAAGATGCCATCTTATTCTGGTTCTCCTTTCTAATATGTGTTGGCCATGAGTACGGTTGTCCTGCCAGTAAATATCTAAGTTCCAGACAACTTCAACGTGCTGTTTCTCTCTTGGCGCTCTGTGATCCGAATGTTTGTTGTTATTGACAACAATTCTGACGTGATCTCCGTTCTACGTCAGCCTTTTCGTTACTCCTATATTTTGGTTTTGCGATATTTTTCGCGACTGTATTATTGCGTCATTTTCTCTGTCTTGCTACTTGGAAGTCAGCGACGAGTGACCGCTAGTCCGTGTATCTAGTCGTAGTAAAGACCATTGTGCCTACGCTTATCAAAATATGACATAACTAGAAATGTAGATTACGATATAACATAAACGTCACCATTTGTTGCAAAAATCGATCACACACGACCGTATATATGACTAAGCCCTGAATCCCAGAGGCTTATCCTCATCATTACAAATGGATCCGCTTATTAATATTACTCACCATAATTGAGCGCAGGGGATTAATCACTTAATGCCGAGGATTATATCTCCGTCGTTGCAAATAGGTCTGCTAATAATACTCAATATAAATGTCGGTGGGAGATTAAGGGCTTAACATTTATTGTCGAGACATCTACTAAAAATCAATAACTCTATCCTCGTTTCTTCTCATAATTGTGGTAGGTGTTTATAGACTCAGTGTATGTGTAAGTTTGAGACAAATACATTTGGTCCTTGGTACTTTGGGTGCTTCGAATATGGTGAAGAAGATTACGTGCTTCAGTGAAGCCTTTCCCACATCTTGCACATATGTGGTTCTCAGATGATTGCCTAATAGACATCTTTTTACTTTTAGACATATTCACTAGTGACTTGATACTGCGACAAGAATCAGTCGCCTTGACTTGCGTTCACACAGAGACGGTGAATATGATGTTGAATATATATAGTTTCCATCTTTCACCAAAGGTAGATAACTCGATGTTTGTTAGATAAGTAAGTAAAATACTCAAACAACAAGATGTGTTGTTCACTAGTTTACTATGCGGTATCAAACCCGAACAAGATTTTCCCAGTCTCTGTTTCAATCGATGGTGAAATATTTGCAGATGCCGTTGTAAACTATGGCAGAATAATGATGTTGCTTTCACTTGGGATGCGTCTGAGTAATATAGACAACATATGTAAAGACATCTGTTGACATTCTCTGATTGGTAATTATTACAGTGAAAATGTGAATGTCCAAGAACTGGAAGAGTGTGAGAGAGAGAAAGAGAGAGATAGATAGATAGATAGAGAGAGAGAGAGAGAGAGAGAGAGAGAGAGAGAGAGAGAGAGAGAGAGAGAGAGAGAGAGTCGCTAATGTTGTCGGTCCATATATGGCTGAGAAACAACGCCCGTGGATACTGAGACAAATAGGTGACTGGCAAAGTGTCTACACTTTAGGGCAAATAACCGTTGAACAATAACAAAGCTGAAGACTCAATCTTTCGTCGTTTTTGTGTCAAGCACAAAATCAGTGAGCGATAGTGAGTAGGTTATATAAGACATAAAATAAGCCTCGCCTACGTATACTCACCAGCTAATCGGTGGTTGTCTAAAATAAAATGTGAACCAATTCTTCTTCTTTGCGTTCATCCGGAGTGTTTTTTCAGATGTGATTGCGGTGTGTCTGTTATGCGCCCTTGGGCCGAAACCCGTAGGCCAACACATCCGGCTATAGCGTGCTTTTTTGACCAGGTAGCATTCCTGGGAGACTCTCACTTTTGCGGTGCCATCTACAACCCAGCTGGCCAAGTTGGAACGAATTCTAAGACTAACACCCGGATTTGTTGTAAGCCACACGCGAGTGAGAGATTTTTTAGTTGCATGTCCTTCACAGGACGTAGCAGTCAACCCCAGCAATTTCGCTGTTCGTGATTCCTGGGCAAATTTTACGTTCAGTAGTTTGCTATTTCTTTCTGAACGACCGGCATCTATACCTTTTTTTTTGAAAAAACCAGCACCGCTGTGTTTCGAACCCGGGTATACAGGTTCGCACACCGCGTTCGCAAGCCCTTAGCCACAGAGACCGATGAATGAGAGATGGGGTGTTGTTTACAACCTAAAAATAAGCCCCGTAGTGCACTAGTTAGTGCTTCCATATTGACGTGGATAGGCCTTAGGTTCATACCAGAATACGATCAGCGTTGTCAGTAGTGGGTTATGCTCAATATTTAAATAAGTGTTAAGCTCTTAATGTCCCACTGACATTTATATGGATTATTATTACCTGGCAGACCTATTTGCAACGGTGGAGGTATACTTCCCCGCATTAAAGGATTTAGTCCCCTGCGCTCAATTATGGTGACTGATATTAATGACCTGACACATTTTTAATGGTGAAGATAAGCCTCTGAGATTAAGGGCTTAGTCATATATACGGTCGTGTGTTATCGATATTTGTAACAGCTGGTTAAGTTTAAGGTTATTTCGTATTCTTCTTTTTTTAGTTATGTTATGTTTCGTAAAGCGTAGGTACAATGGTGAAGACTGTTGTCCGTGTTTACTCGGACTAGCTGTCACTCGTCGCTGACCGGCCGTTGGACGGACACCCCCTCCCCTCCAGCCTATAGTAAACCAGAACTTTTCCACCCAAGACACCGACCTTACCAACCCAAAGGTATACACAGGAGATGTGGAGACTTCCCCTTAATCACACCCTTGAGTAGCATTAATTTAATTTTTTTTTTATTTCCCGCCAAAAACACCGATCTTAACATCCCAAAGAAACAACAAGGAGGTGCCGTTGACGTCACTATACATCTCCGCCACCACACCTCCCAAATAATATGGGTAGATCCATCCCTAAGTCCAGAAGTTTTTAAAAATGCACGCGAAAACATCGATCTTAACAAGTTAAATAAACAATTTTAATTTAAACAACATTAAAAAGGGGATGTAATATTACCAAAAATACTCGATTATTTATTCACGAGTTGTATCCCCCGCACCTCCTTCTTTGCGCTTACTAAAAAGAAAAACGCTCCTCCCGTCTCCCCCTCTCCTCCTTCTTTGTTCTTAGTAAAATGTGGAGACCTCCACATTTTACGGCTAGTATGCAATATATAATACTACTATCGTCGCTTCAGAGGTCACAAATTGTGAGAATTTTATGGGTATTTTGCCCTGGGCATGCGGTGGTGCGGGGAAATGAACAGGCTGATATGCTGGCAGGGAATGCACCTCTTGGTGGCAGATTGCTTATGGACAAGGGGGAGGTGGTCATGCATTTATGAGACCAGGTGAAGAAGGCGGAGAACAGATTGAGAATCCGTATGTGGAAAGAATGAGACTGAGGGGGATCGGTAGGGTGTCTGTGAGAATCTCAAAACTGAGAGGTGTGACCAGGGGAACTTTAAATCAGATAGCGGTGAGAACGATTAGTAGTATGACTCTTCGCTGGTTGTTGAATGAGGGGACGGAGCACATATGCGAATGCCCTGAGTGCAGTGATGTCGGTTCTTAACTCAACTCAACTCAACAGAATAGGACAAGCAAAAACTGCATTCTATTAAATGAAGAACGTTTTGTGCAATAAATCACTGTCCGTGAATGCTAGGGGGAAAAAAGAGTTCTTACTTGTTACATATAACCAGTTTAACTTACTGCTGCGAATCCTAGACAATTTTTAAACAGGCGAAAAAATCCACGGAAGCCTTGGATATGTGGTTTTGTAGAAGAATGATGAGCATTAATTGAACAGCCAAAATGTGCAATCAAGACGTTTTAAAGCAAGCTGAGTTGGAAAGACAACTTATCACAAACATCAAAAAGAGGCAGTCATCGGTTTGTGGCCCGCGTTATGAGAAGACAAAAACTGGAACCGGTCGTGGCAACCTGAAAGACTTGCGGACAGATAGATAGAGCAGGACAGCGTGAGAAGATTCTTGACAGTCTTGTGTAATGGCACGGAAGGGAATCAACATACAATTTGATCCATGCAGTCGGCGATCACAATATGTGGAGATGCATTATCTCCCACGCCAGCCGGCATGGCACTGGATGATGATTTTTGGAAACTGCTTTATTAATTGCCTAATATGAATCGGAAACAAAAGATAACTGTCTAGCGAGATTGAAGTAAACAGATATAAGAGCTGTGCAGTCTCCGCCGGGTTTCAGAGATAATGCTCTTGTGTTGTATGCATTTTCTCATAAACACATGTGAACTATAACTAAGAACCTCCATATACGATATCCCAAAATACACTACGGTTTGATGTCTGAGTGGTCATGTGAATCTAATTTTTTGAGTATAAACACAGTATTTCTAGCTGCAATCTTCAACAATAAGATAAGCACGTACACAAGGTTGTACAGTTACCTTAACTCCGAGTCAACTACAGCAGATCTGTCTCCCTTGGGGCCCATCTTACATGTCCCAACAGGATGGTACGCACTGACCGGTCTGTGTTTAACAAGACATTCCCAGTACTCGTGAGAGTCGTATTTATACTGCCTGCAGGCGAGTTCTGGCCATTTCTCGGTTAACTCAGCGCCAATATCTCGCATAGGTTTAGTGTCGACAAGTTTTTGGCATTCTCGAATACCTGCGAATCCAGAACATGGCATGCGAAGTTATAGATTCTAAATTGTTGTTCTGAGGTACATGCTAAGAATAACTAATTTGTTGTAATATCGTGTTGTTTTATATTCGACTGATAATTGGGAAAAGCGATTAAAACTTAGGAGCCGTTCTTTATTTTGGTCTCTTGAGATGTTTACGCTCGGAACTGAAGGCTCTTCTCTGCCAACTCTCAACCCACATATGTCGCTAGCACATGGATCGGAACCATCATGCAGATATTAGACAACATAATTGCGTTACAATAGTAACCGACCCTTGCGCATGCTTGAAGGCACACTGGACATATGGTGAGAGACACACATTTAAATAGATATATCGGCACGCTGTGAGTTATTGACTCAGTGTTGTCGGCTGCCTTTATTTCCCAAGAGGTTTTAGTTTGGGTTGACATATATCATCATCATCAATTGCCTTGATAACGGGCTAGTATGAGCATGCTTTTCTGCATCTAGCGATCTCCAGCAGAAGGTATTAGTTCTTGTGTTGACATTCTTCCATGACACGATGAAAGGCTGTTAAAGTCTCAAGATGTCATCCTGGGTAACTTTTTCCAGAAATCTTTGCTGTTGTTACCTACAGCATCTGCCAGTTTTATTTTTTTTCACTTCTCATAATGTGGCAAAAATATTCTCTCTTGTTCTCCTATAACTGCAAACTAGCCTACAATTCTTCCCGATGACAATGAGTCACCCTGAATCAAGTCGGCAGCCCTTTCTCCAATGATAATTGTTGGGGCATTTGTGTTACCAGAGACCTGCCATGATATGATGGATGCGTCTGTTATTTATTTGTCATATGTTGTGTTTGTATCTCACACTCTTTCAAACCAATTAGTTTGCTTATTTTGTGTGTTTAAGTTATTATCGGCATTTTTTTTTTACAACCACATTTCTGTGGATTCAATGGATAATTTACTTACTTGCTTATTAATTGTCAAGGATTCACAGTCATACGTTAACAATGATTTCACGCAACATGCAAGACTTTTTTTTTTAAGGTACTATAACAGGAACTGAGAAAATATTTTGAAAAATTCTTGAGAAAAGATTACGAACTACTATAGAACCCCGGCTAAGTGAAACACAACTTGGATTTAGGAAAAACAAAGGATGCACAGATACCATGTTTGCTCTTAGACAACTTATAGAAAAATCAATCGAATTCAATGAAACACTCTACTTAGCCTTTGTCGACCAAGAAAAGGCATTTGATAGAGTAGATAGAAACAAGCTGTGGGAAATCTTTAAACAATATGGTGTGAGTACATCTAACAAATTTATGTAGAAGCTTATATAACAACAGTGAATGCACAGTGAGAGCAACTGGAGGACACTCAGAACCCTTCACCATAATATCTGGAGTACGACAAGGTTGTGTCCTGTCCCCTCTCTTGCTCATAACATATATAGACAACATATGTAAAGAAACCATACAAAAAGAGATCGCAAGAATACCGTATGACGAGAACACGGAAGAAGAACAATATGCATATCTAACTATTAGAGAACTCCTGTTTGCGGACGACCAAGAACTAATAGCAAAATCTGAAGCTGAATTACAAGACCACATGAATAGTCTAAACTAAATGTGTAGTGAACATAACATGAAAATTAGCACAAGCAAAACAGAGGTAATGACTATAATTAAAGAAGAAAAACCAACAACAATTCACCTAACAGATCAACCCTTGAAACAAGTAAAGAGTTTCAAGTACTTAGGAAGTATAATATCATTAAATGGCAGATCAGAAGACGAGATCGAAAATAGGTGTAATAAGGCAAACCAATTCATTGGACAAATGGCACCAATACAAAAGAACAAACATGTATCAATAACTACTAAGAAAGCATTTTACAATGCAATCTACCTACCAACTCTATGCTATCAATGCCAAACCTGGACAATGACAGAAAAAGAGAAAAGAAAAATCACAATAACAGAAATGAGATTCCTGAGAAGAATACTCAACGTATCAAGAAGAGATAAGATTAGAAATGAAGAGATCAGAACTAAAGTAGGGCTTAAATCAGCACTAGATTTTATTAGAAAGCAGCATTCAAATGGTTTGGCCATGCAAGTATTTTACCAGTCAACAGCATACCAAAACAAGCAATTATGTACAAACCAGATGGAAACAGAGAAATAGGCCGACCACGTAAACGTTAGACGGGGGGAATAGCAGAGTCCATGGGAATATCGAAACATGAAGCCCATAATCGGGCACTCTCACGATGTTTATACTTTACCTCGACACCGCAAGGTACAAGAGGAGCATGATGAGATGAGATGAGATAATAGAAACTTCATGCATATGGTGTCCTTCATTCTATAAAATCCGTTTCATATTATGTGTTTCATTTCTGTGATACATCTGCCATCAACTGAAATGTTGGTACACGGAATGCCATGTGTCATATGTCATATGACATGCGGATAGAGAGAAGCAGATGGGCAAGCACATCAGCGAATATAAATAGAACATTAGCAGAGATAAGCGCAATGTAGCACTATCAAAAGACAAGTGCTACGTCAGAGAGTTGCGTTGTTTAACAACGCAACCGTGTTCTTAGAAACATTTCACCACCAGCCGTCTTGCAGGATAGTCGCTTAGTCGCTCTACACTTACAGCAGTACAGTTTGTGCATTAGAACGCTTACTCCTTCACAGATAGAGATAGTCTACAGTCATACGCTCAAGCACACTTCTTCACGGCCAGCCGCTGCATCTGCTAAATGCCGGACGGTCAGTTCGGGTGTTCGTTCAGACTCGTGAGATCAGGTCAGTGCCTATGTCGGACGATCGTGCTGGTACATCGTTAGGACTTGACGGCCGGGGGCCGATAGCTCCGTGCACCACACTCGCATGCGTTAGGGGCTGCTTCACGCAACACTAACACCAGGGCTGTAATCTTTGCAAGCACGTGGCGGGAGCATGAGTCTGCGTCAATAGCCTGAAGGCTGGCGATGGGAGATTGTTCGTAGCCGTTACACGATGTCTTGCTGGTGGCAATTAAACGTCTCCATCCATTGCGCTTGTGGATCGTTCTTCGTTGCTGATAGTTATTGTCGTCTTGCTGTGAGTGCTTGGATGTGAGGGGCCGGCTCATCGGACTTGTCACAATCTCAGGCGACTCTCGTGGTTATCATAATACCCTAGAGCCTGAACCAGAGCGGGAGCTTTTCAACCCATTACCCAAGTACACTCGCCCTGTGACATGGGGAAATTGGTCAAAAGAGAAGTATCGTCTGAAGTCGACGAAGTGGTTTGTCTACGATTATAACGGTCGAATTGTCCTTGGGCGGACGTATTGAAGGTCAAGACACCGGTTACGGATAGCAGAAACGCCAACACTACAGATATACAGAGAACACATTCTTTTGTCATTAAGGATCACGCCGATCTACGAAGCTGGTGATCAGGTGGCGTACCCTGATTCATCTATCATTTTCCTTCGATGGTGCGTTGTTAACCAGCCAGCTGACACGGTGTAGGACATCGGTTGGCCACTCTCAGGAAAGCTGCTATGCCCAGGGAGCTCGATCTCATCGTCATCCGCCGCGATATATAATATGTCAGGTCGCCGCAAGTCGTCGTTTCACTTTATGATCAAAGTTGTTCAAAGTCTTCGCTGTGCCACCGTTGCTGTTTATTACAACACATCGAAACAGCAGGCACACTGCCCACGGTGACAACATGTCGGTACATTACCCGCTCATTTTACTGAGCCAAGATTGATCATCAACAGACACCTCGGTTGTATTGAAACAACGCAGACAAGTTTGACCGCCAACCGACATCTCGTTGGCTCAGAAGCAACGCAAACAGGTCGATCATCAACAGACACCTCGTTTGTATTGAATCAACGCAGAAACGTTTGATCACCAACAGACACCTCGTTTGTATTGAATCAACGCAGAAACGTTTGATCATCAACAGACACCTCGGTTGTATTGAAACAACGCAGACAATTTTGACCGCCAACCGACACCTCGTTGGCTCAGAAGCAACGCAAACAGGTCGATCATCAACATACACCTCGGTTGTAGTGAATCAACGCAGAAAAGTTTGATCACCAACGGACACCTCGTTTGTATTGAATCAACGCAGAAACGTTTGACCACCAACCGACACCCCGTTGGCGCAGAAGCAACGCAAACAAGTTGGTCAAGAACAGACGATTCCCTAGATCAAAATCAACGCTAGCAGCAGATCTTTGGTTGAAATTGACGCCTGCTGAACTTGGATTGATGAAAGAACGTATCGTGGTTTTGTCGGAGTCAGAGTATCTTCATTGTCTGACAATCGTTACCAAATCCAGTCAAATTTTACTTGGGAACGCCGGACGCCGCATTTAATCAACTGCTGTGTGGAGGATCGCCAATATTAAGCTAAGCATTTGTTTGTGGTTGTTCAGATGATATAGTTATGGTCAGGATTCTGTGATTTTGACACATGATATTCTTTCTTCTTTCATCATTTCTCAAGTGATGTCATCTGTCTACTTACGTCATTGTGCTATTTCTCGCTGTGCATTACTTATTCTTTGGTGTGCAGTTTCCTGTGTTGATACATTTGTAGTATTTTGCTGTTTCTTAACAGGATAGGGTTATAAAGGAAATTAGGGAGTAAGAACAAGCAGGTATTATTCGCAAATCTTCTTCTCATTACTGCTCGCTTTTTGTTATTATTAAAAAGAAGGATGGGAATCTTCGCATATGTATCGACTATCGCAAAGTGAATGCACTCACGTACCTCGACGCTGAACCAAAGCCCCAAATCGACGACCTTATAGCTAGCATGGTTAAGTCGACATGGTTTTCGAAATTGGACCTTACAAAAGGGTATTGGCAAATACCGATGGCTGAAGATTCATATTACGGCACTCGCTACACCGTTAGGGTTGTACGAATTTTTATATCTTTCTTTTGGTCTTCAGAACTCTCATGCTTATTTTACTCGTATGATGAGAATGTTACTTAGAGACATCACAGATATAGCTACATATATGGATGATATATGCATCCATACTACTGAGACTGTTCATCATGCGTATATTCTGAGACAGATCTTTTGTCGCGTTCGAATGTTCGGTCTGACTGGTAAACCTAGCAAAACTGAAATTGCATTTCAAGAAATTATATTCTTAGGACATAGAATTTCAAAAGGTTTTCTCTACACTGATCCAAATATTGTGACTAAAATTCTCAACATTAGTTCACCCACAACAACAAAAAAGATATCAGAACAATATTGGGTCTTATCAATTATTACCAGAAGTTCATAAGCAATTTTGGTCAAATGATTTCTCAGTTATCAGAATTACTAAAGAAAGAGCAAACACACAAAATCAGATGGTCGGAGGAACATGAAAAAATTCTTCAGGAAATAAAATCTTTGTTTAGTTCTCCGCCTAGTCTCAGAATTCCCGACATGTCGAAAGTATAAGCCATTTATACCAAGTAAGCAGATGTACAATGACACCGTTGCAAGCTGACTTATTAATGTCTACATAATGTAGCAATGAAATACAGTGGCGTTGTGACGGAGACTCATATTTAGATCAATATAAACTTAATTACTGTGTATGAAACAAATACTCACATAAATTGACATAAATATGGATCCATAAAGTACGAAACCAGTTCAAGGTTTTCCCATAAACTTAGATAAGTATTAATAACATAGATAGGTATTAATGAACTCAAAGGCAAACCTTATGGTTATCCGTATAGTATAAACACAAACAGCAGATAGGACATAACGGTTCAATGATGGGAGACAGAGCCCACTCAACTCTCCAAAGAAACGACAGTGCTCTGAGAAGTGGTGTTCGATCTGCAAGTCGCCCTCTCACAACACGCAAATTGAAAACGAAAAGCTCTCACTTCCCGGCCTACCTCGTAGCTCCAAGGGCGGTTGCCACCGAAAAGATCGAGGTCGTCGAGGGAACTCTGGACCAAGAGAGGCCACCTGTGGTCGAACTGATCGAAGTCAACGGCCCGCAGGTTAACTGCCTCTATGACACTGGCTTAGACGGGGAAGCCGTTATTGATGCCAGCCTAGTACGCCCAGACCAACTCACAGGGGAGACCATTGAGATACAGCCTGCAATGAAGAGTGCTGTTTCCGTGACGTTGCCAATCGCCAAAGTGTAGATTAAGTCCAGGCACGTCACGGGCATTATTCCAGCAGCTGTATTATCTGATCCGCTATTTCCCGTGATCCTTGGTACGAAATACGTGTTCCTGGGGGTGCCCAAACAACCCGCCCACCTAGGAGCAGTAGCCCCTGGATCTCAAGGGAAGGAAGAAGAGGCAGACACACTAAGCACCAACCCCGTGCAAGGGGGATTGCATACTGCCCAGAGGAAGGACACAACATTGCGTCCTTGCCACAACGGGGGGCAGTACTTTCTTAGGAATCCGCTGCTCTACCGGAGAGCAGGAATGGGAGACAAACTGCATGAGCAGTGGGTGGCCCCAGAGGCCCACCGTCCCAACATTCTTCAGAGCGGGCACACCATATCCGGTAGTCAGATATCCGGGAATCGACATATGGGTGTCAGAGATACGCTGCAGCAGATTTTCTGCCATTATTGTTGGCGAGGATTGACCGGGGATGTACGCCGGTTAGTTAAGTCTTGCCCAGAGTGCCAGAAGGCACCACCCAAAAATCAGACGAAGAGTAAAGTAGCTCTTAAGGTAGGAGACAAAGTAGTAGTGTGGGGTCTTGCAGAGACCAATATACTCACAGCAGGATGACAAGGACCTTATCCTGTGGTAAAGGTTGTGTCCAAGACCACCTACGAAATCCGGATCGGGGGAGAACTGAAAAGTCTCCCTAGGCATCTCCTTCAGAAATATGAGGAGAGATCCGGTGTCAAGTCTTTTCACCTTATGGTGATGGCAGCCATGGAGAAAAGGGTTAAGGGTTCAGACGGAGACTAGCGATCCCAAGTACTACATAGGAGAGTCTATGGAAACGTATGGGATAGGTCCTATTTTCCAGCCGATGATAGGGGGGAAATCACACGTCAGGGAGAGGCCCTTAGTGAAAAATTCGCTAGTAGCCCAGTTCAGAAGGGGTGGGTAACGTCGGGAACGACGCGAGATATCAGAGACTCCGACCGACGATTGGCTGACCAGATCCAATATCGACCGAGATAGTCCTGGAAGCAAGAATCCAGGAGTTTTGGGGAAGACGATTCTGTCCATTGAGGACGATACCGCGGTTCCCAGGATGCAAAGTTTGGTGAAACTAAGCGGGTATGGCAACACTGTTACCGTCACGATGGAACGATCCGTCTGTATTGTGAGCCGTCGCTTAAGCAAGTCGGAAGTTGGCCGACCGAACGTACAGGGGCGATGCGCCGACACTAGTAGACACTAGCCTATGATATAGGCTGTCAGTGAGATCGCCTAATTGATGGGGAGGTAATATCTTTGAGGGTATAGCAGACCATCAACATTTGGTGTGCTGAGCCATCTCCCAGAAACTGAACTTGCGCTTAATGAGTAAGTTGTTGTAGTTCATCTGGATCGAACCTCCATTGAGCAAGAGTCGACGCGGTCAACTCTCTTAAGAGGGGGCCTATGTCACGGAATTACTGGAGATGCCGACCAGAATAATGGATTCCCAGAGAGCGCCGCAACCCGTTGTTGTTGAGAAAGGTTTTCCAAGATCAAACGCCTACCAGAATTCTTTGAGTGCAGGGGAAGGATTTCCCTGATCAAAGTGGTACCGTGGGTATATTGTTTGCCCAACCCAAGAATGAGAGAAAGAGAATTTCTCGACACCCTTTTACTGGCCAAGTAGTGACGTCATTCGGACACTCAGTTCTCGGCAATCGGGATAAAAAAAAGTTTGCAATCAGTGGTCTGGATGGATTCAAACGGAATGGAGTATAATTCTGTTCCAGTCTAATGGGGAAAAGAAACCACTATGTCCCGTGTTGATTAAAGTCGACGGACATTTGTCCAATATGTGAATTTGTCGTTTCAATTTTGGACAGGAATAGATTACATAAGGTATTAAATAGATAGAGATTATGTATAAGTAATACTAGGCAGGTAATTGACTATGCACAATTGGGAGATACTTGAAATTGAGCGTAGTGATGGGGCGTTGTGAGAACCTATTCTAGTAGCGTCGGCAGCAGCATCCTGATGCGTTGCTTAAACTAGGTTGAGTGGTATATCGTTTAACTGAGCAGGTTAACGCAAATATTGTGGGATGATATTTAGTGAGATTGAGGGTTGTTGGAAGAATAAAGGAAATGTCAAGGGTAGGATCTTCCGGTAGGGTGTCTACTGGGGTGTCTTCGCTTTCCTTTAGTCTTTCCTTTTCTTACCACGTCTCAGGCCAATGTGATGAACTCCTCTGCCTTAGGCCAGAGTTTAGTTCTATGTTGATCAGGATATAAATATGTGAGTACGGCCTTCGGCCTACACTTACATGGAGTAGGTCTGAATCGGGTTTCTCTCACCGGGTGTTCTCTCTTCGAGAGGTTCTACTGTATCTGAGAACTTAAGGACAACTTGGAGGTGTGGACAATGGCAGTTACACCGAGTGCAGTTTTGCTAAATGGCCTCTGCAATTGGACTCCGTTCCATAAATCATAGTCTCAACTAGGCCAAAAGTGTTTATCATAAAAACAAATGGCTAGTTTGCCAGTGGTAGGTAGAGAGGTTGAATAGTGAAGAGACCCATTCAGTAACATTGTCCAACGAGATAGAAGGTTTTTGAGATCATGTGAGATATGTGATAGTGTTCCTAGGTCACAGGATTTCTATAGACATATCAGGTACATCGTGTGTTCCAAATTCAGGGATATTATTCTACCATATTCAAAATTAGTAACCAGGCATCCAGACTATCCGCGATCAACTGGAAGAAGTCTACCCCTGGCCGGAGAGACGCTTCATTTGGTGAGGTCCCTCTGAACTTGCTGTGTTGTGATGTGGTATGGCCGGACACTATGATGAAAGATCCTGAACTGACTGGTCTCATCTCGCATACACAATAGACTATACTACAGACGTTCTATACACATACATTGCACACACCTGACACTTTTCTTTATTAAATTATTGTATCATTTGTTAGAAGCCAGAGTTGAATGGGTATGTTCTGGAGGAATATGAAGAGGGGTATTGTCCTGTAGTAAGAAGAGAGAGATAGAGAGATAGTGATCCAGAGACTGAAGGGGTTGTGTAGACAAAGGTCAACTAGATTCCAAGGCTGATGATATAGAATTAAAAGACTGGGGATGTTGATTCCTCTCACCCCAGGGACAACAGGCGACACCATCTCAATCTGTAACTACGGACTTTGGGTCAAAGGTGTAGCGTAATGGAGGCATTAGTAAGCAGTCATCCCACACTCTTTTACCTAAGCAGCGCGCACAAGATTGGAATACTACATCCAGTCTACCCTGCGGCATCACTCCTGGATTTCTCTGCCTTTCGTTTCTTTGGTTGCTCTTAACGGTTCATTGTTAACTGTCGAAAAATGAAGGATGATAAACTAGTGAAAAACTAGGCTGATTTCCTCGCACCTGCTTCAACGTACTGTTTCTAGACAGCAATTGTTTACACACAAACTACAATTACCTTTAATGCAGGTTTCTATATCTGCCTGCTGGTCTAGATAATTAGCTTGAATGACGGGGTAGTCAAAAGGATCGGTAGATCTTAAGGTGATGTTACCTCTACTTTCTGGTCTTAGCACTGCTGGCAAACACGCAAAGCCATAGTCGCCCCTGTTTCTGTCTGCTAATTCAGCTTTGGTCTAAAGATACACATGTTCCTTTTTAACATACAAATATTAATTGGCACAAACAACAAACATACAGTCATTAAGTAACAAAAATATTACGAAAACATTTTCTGCAACCAGTGCGAACCAGCAGTTTTGTGTGTGTAATTTCTCAATGTATCCACCCTCTCACTCCCCATATCTGTAAATAGACTTCGTCCACCTGTCCAATAGACTGTTGAATTCTTCAAGGAAAACGTATTTTGATATGGCCTTAAACCAGTTTTGCATCGCCACCATTGCCTCATTATCTTCTGCAAACCTATGACCTCGCCGATTTTCGTCAAAGAGTTCAAACGAGTGAGATTCTGATGGCATAAAGTCTGGACTGTGTGCTGGATGTTTCAAGACCCCACATTTCATAGCACATAGTGCATCCACTGTATGCGTAGCCGCATGCGAGCAGGCGTTGTCATGCAGCAACATTACTTCTTCTGAGAGAATTCCCTGGCGTTTCGATCGTATCGCCGGCCACTAACATGTTCCTGTATCGAAAAATAATCACAGTTTCAGCCCTTTTCTGGAAATGTACTTGGATATCTCAAAAGATAGCCATCATGACTTTCCCAGGGGATTCACATCGCTGTTCATCAACACTATTTTGTCTTCTACTTTAAGAGCTTCCTACCCATTTTCCGTTGTCCTTACTTTACATGCAATTTATAATTGTATCCTGTTGCTTAATGACTTTCTCTCGTACTTATTTAGAAGCGATATGTTATCAACATTAATAGAAAAGTTACAATCCAGCTTTATTCAACATAGCTAAAATAAACAAGAGAATCTTCTTCTTCTTCAGCGTTCCGAGCCATTGAGGTTCTTTGCTGCAGATACAATCCGTCTCCATTCGTGTCTCTGGTGGACCTTCTCTTGCCAGTCGTTAATTCCAAGTGCTTGTAGGTCTGTATATGTATTATCTCTCCACTGCCTTCTTTGTCTACCTCAGGGTCTACGGTCATTTATTTCCTGAGTGTAAGCGATTTTTGTTTCCCTATTATCTTCCATTCTTTCTATATGCTCTAGCCATTGTAGTCTATTAGCCTTCATGATACCAGTGATTAGCGGGGACTTAAACAGATCATAAATGTCTTTGTTACTTCTTCTTTTCCACTCTCCACTTTGTGTATCCCTAATGGGTCCAAAGATGCGTCTTAAAATTTTGTTCTCAAAGGTTTGTAACAAGGCTTCGTCTCCTTTCGTTGTACTCCAGGTTTCAGAGCCATACAGCACAACTGGTCTGATCAGTGTTTTGTATATTGTGATTTTGGTGTTACGAGATAGCGCCTTTGATTTTAGTAGATGTTGTAGTGCATAGTATATCTTATTTCCAGAGTTGATTCTAGTTTGTATTTCTTCCCTTATGATGTTGGAGCAGTTGAAGATTGTACCCAGGTATTTGTATGTTTCCGTTCTTTTAATGGTCATATTATCTATTTGTATGTGGCCAGAGTTTTTAGCCATTCCGTCTCTTGAAATTACCATATATTCTGTCTTATCTTGGTTGATAACCATCCAAATCTGTTGGGCTTTTTCCTTTAAGTGAGTCAATATTTCCAATGTCTTTTGTTCACTTTGCCCTATAATATCTATATCATCTGCATAACCAAGCAGCTTGGATGTTCCTCCAATATCACATTCCTCCTTTACCTTCCTTACAACTTTCTCTAGAGCCAGATTGAAGAGTAGCGGCGATAGTGCATCACCCTGTTTCAAGCCAGATGTTATTTGGAAGGGGTCTGATTTCCTGCCTTTATATGTTACTATATTATAAGTATCTTCCATGCATAGTCTGGTCATGTTGATTAACTTCCTTGGTATTCCAAATTCCTGCATAGCATTCCATAAACAAGAGAATGTCACAATTAATTAGTTTTCCGTATAATCAAGAAACATCTATGCTTATCAAATGTGTGAAACACGAAAGCGAGTTTTACAGGTATAACAAAGAAATTAGATATTGTTTACACAAAAGTTAGATATTATTGTTTGAAGCATTGCAAAAAAGATGCTGATTTATTGCGATGATAAAACAAATAAATAACAAGGAAAAAGAAAAGAAACCAGTGGCGTTGTTAAGAATACAGAGCTCAGGTTTAATCAATATTTAATTAGAATACACATTTGATGCACTATTGAACTAAATATGATTACACATAGAAGTTACATATGATGGTAATAATATGCTTGGTAAATTTGTTGATGTTGGATGTGCACGTCAAATTGTCTGGCAGATGGACAGACATATAACGTATAATGGTAGTACAGCATCAGATACCAAGCAAATTACCCATAAGCCATGGCTATATGGGAGAACCGTGTTCAATCACAATGGTGACAAAGTTAAACTAGTGTATCTCATTGGCACCTTTCCGTATTGACAGACGATAGTTTGGTACATTGTGCTTCAACAAGGCTTAATAACTACGACCCATGGCGGTGGCGAGTGTGGTTGGTAAGGCCAATTCGTGCTGCAAATGTTTGTCCACAGTGAATGCATGTGAAAACATGGTCATTTCCACCATCATGCACCATCTTACGTCTCCCACGCTCTGTGTGTGCTTTATCTGCAATCATTTTCTCCTTTGTCTTTATTCAATTTCTGATAGTTGCCCTCCATGTAACACGTTCAGTCGCGACTTGCTCCCAATGAGCACTATCAATGCCTGTATCAATCATGTCCCGCTTACACACATCGATGTTTCGTAGATGAGGCCGATCCTGGAATCTCCCATCCATCTGTAATTCACCAAAAAAAGATGTCCTTTGGTATTTTACCATCATCCATCCTCCTAACATGTCCTATCCATCTATGTCTACGAAGACTGAGCATGGAACACACCATCACATAACCTGATCTTTCCAATACTTCAGTATTTGTGATTTTGTCTTGCCACTTAATACCAAGTATTCTTCGCAGACACTGCATATAAAAGCTGATTAAACTGTTTCTCTTGGTGTGAGTAAGTTGTCCAGGTTTCACTGCCATAAAGAGAGTACTAAAGGACACACGCTTGGTAGACGAAGACTTTTGTTTTGGCAGTAAACTTCCTGTTCTCCCAGACTCTTTTTGCTACCATGTTCATTATTGTTGCTATCTTACAAATCCTAATGTTGATTTCCTGATCTAGGGATAATTTGCTATTGGTACCTCTGATTCTAGATATGTAAAATGGTCTAATATCTCCAGTTCGGCGTCGTCATTAAAGATTGATTGTACACCATGTGCACCTTGTGACATAATCTGTGTCTTCTGTTTGTTAATTGTTAACCGAAATTCAGAACAAGCATTGGAGAATGCAGATAGTAGATATTGTAATTCTTCCTCAGAGTGGGTCGTAATTGCAGCATCATCCTGCAATAAGCAACTCGCTGATTAGTACCCTCCTACTTTTGGTCTTGGTCTTCAATCTCTGAGCATTATAGAGGCCACCATCTGAGCGTGAGTGAATGTATATACCGGCATCCTGATTTCGAAAGGCATATTTCAGTAGAAGTGAAAAGTATATCCCAAAGAGGGTGGGGGGCTAGTACACAACCTTGCTTAACTCCACTCTTGATTTCAAACTCTTCTGAAGTTGCACCATCAAACTTGATTATACCCTTTATGCCTGTGTGGAACGATTCCACAATGGACAGAAGAGTTGGTGGGCAGCCAATCTTCTTTAGTGATTTGAACAGACCCTCACCACTGACCAAATCGAATGCCTTTCTGAGGTCGATGAAGGCAATAAACAGTTTTTGATTTTGCTCCCGGCATTTTTCTTGAATTTGTCGCAATGAGAATATAATATCAATGGTAGATCTGTTCTGTCGGAAGCCGCAGAACAATTCTGGCAAATACTTTCCAAACAATACACAGAAGTGAGACACCCCTATAGTTGTTACAGTCGCTCCGATCGCCCTTGTTCGTGTACAGCGATATGATGCTTGCATCTTTGAATCATGTGGGACTTGTCCTTCTCGCCAGCATAGCTCTACTAGCTTGTTGAACTGTAGAGTGAGTGTGTCTTGCTCACTCCTGATTACCTCTATTGTAATCCTATGCTTACCTGGAGCCTTGCCAGATGCTGGTTCATTTATAGTACACTTAACTTCTGTTATGGTGGGAAGTGTGTCCAGGTGGTCAAGAGTTGGTAGGGCCTGTATGGCATTGAGGGCATCACCCGCTAGCTTGGTCTCACTTGAGTAAAGCTCTTTATAGTGCTCTACCCATATATCCATCTGTGCTGCTTCTTATCAGTGATGATTTCTCCAGTCAAGGTTTTCAGTGGTGCACTTCTTTTGATCATTGGACCACAGGTTTTCTTTATCCCTTCATATATGCTTCTGATGTTTCCTTTATCACTTGCGATTTGAATGGACGCACATAACTTGATCCAATAGTCATTCGCATACTTTTGCACATCCTTCCTAGCTTGCTTCAGCTCACTCTGCGTGTGACGTGTTGTTCATTCCTTGTTTCTTAAGAGAGCTATCTTGTTTTTATCAATCAAGTGCTGCAGTATCTGGCTGTTTGCCGCAAACCAGTCCTGCCTCTTATGACCCACAGTGCTGTAAACCCCTACCGCTGTTTTATAAATAGTTTCCTTAAGTTTACTCAACTTTTCACTTACTGTACACTTTTCTGATGTATCAGTGAAAGCGTCTTCAAGTTGCTGTTGAAACTCAAAGCACTTTCCAGGATCGTGAGTGTCAATAATATTAATTCTGGGGCTAGAATTGTGTTTAGCTGTGTAGATTCTCTTTGGGCTCAGTCTACCCCTTGCAACAACCAAAGAATGATCCGTATCACAGTCAGCACTGTGGTAACTTCGAGTTAATGATGCATGGTTCAGATGTTGTCTCCTTGTGATGATGAAGTCCAGCTGATACCAATAGCCGGATCTGGGATGTTTCCATGTGACCTTATGCAGCTCTTTTGGTTTAAAAAGGGATTTTGTAATACATAGGTCATTTCTGGTGCAATGCTCCAGCAGCTTTTGCCCATTTTCATTCATGCAACCTACGTTGTATTTTCCAAGGCACACTGGCCATGAACTCGAATCCTTGCCCACACGAGCATTGAAATCACCGAGCATATAAATGTAGTCGGATTTTGGAACTGCCTTGATCACAAAGTCTAGCTCTTCATAGAACGTATCCTTCACATCATCAGAGGAAGTGAGTGTCGGTGCATATGCAGTAATAATGGTGGCAAAACCACAAGGGGCTGCCAAGCGAAGGGATAATAGTCTTTTATTACCTCCACCTGGGATATCAATCATTCCCAGTAGCGAATTCTTCACTGCAAAGCCCACACCATGTTGCTTTTTTTTCTGCCTGCCCTCTACCCTTCCAAAAAAAAGGTGTAATTATTTTCCTGAGTGACCCTTCCTCAGCGAGGCGAGTCTCCTGCAGGCCAGCAATATCAATGTTAAGACGATTGAGTTCGGCGTCAATCACAGCCGTTTTTTTCACATCGTCAATATTTGTCAAGTCAGATGAACATCCTGGACACATGGTTCTTACGTTCCAGGTTGCAAGCCGTAGCTTGAGGTTTATATTTTTCGTTTTATTAATACCTGGTGCATTGGTTTTAAAGCCTGCGATTCAGATTTTGTCCTAGCCCCAAGCACCCATTGAACCAGGCAGGCTGTGGCGGGTCAGCACCCAACTGGCCGGGGCTACCCAGCTTGAGGCGGGTGATAGCTGATCAGTGACATCTGTAGGTGTCTCCCACCGTCAGAGGCAACGCGTGGCGCCCCATGTCTACGTCAATTGACAAGGAATTATAACTCGTAACAGCTATCTCTCGCTTGATTCCGAGACCGGTTAAGACCAGGGATGGAGTTATTGCCTCTCCATAGCACAAAGCCTGGGCTAAAATATAAAGATCATGTGTTGCCCATGCAGCATGATCCCTCTCTCGGCCTGCCTAGTTCACTCCAGATTAAAGGTAACACCTATACATCTGGAACAAGACGAGCTGCAGAAGCTGCTGTATCAGCAAAGCAATGCTCTAGCTGTCCGCCTGTCGGAGCTTCGATCCCAGACCAGCTGCCAACCAAGGCTTAGGGCCTGGTCTGCCCTGCCATGACATTTTGTCTTTAGGTTGCATTTCCTTGCACTAGGTTAAGGCTTGAACCCTCCCAATTGCGCTCTCACAATGTGGGGTGTCGGGTTTGGTAAGCGCTGCCTAACATTCGGCGCTGACAGAAAGTAGCACCGTCTACTGTCGTACGGTAGCTCAGTCATATCTGACTAAGATCTGACAAGGGAAATTATTTACATATATATATATATATATATATATATATATATATATATATATATATATATATATATATATATATATATATATATATATATATATATATATATATATTTGATGCGTTCTATAACGTTCCATCCGATTGAGATGAACTTTTCTACATGTTTTCTTTTCATTCCCGTGCAGCCAACTGTCATAGTTTGTTAGTGTACAATCAGCTATTTACTTACTAGAATTTAATATTTTAATTTACATTATCATTTATATATAGCGAGGGGATTTAACTTTATAAAAGTTATTTCAAGGGACATAACTTTTAATAGCAATGCTATTTATTTTATATATAGATTGTTGCATTGTTTTCAAAGGTTTATAAACTCTTTGTCTACAGTTATTTACAGGCATATGCGTTATAATAAATAAATATATAATCTTTAAGGCATTTTCAAAGTTTTCATAAAAATAATGCATCTATTTAAATAGTGAAAATGTCTTTTCTCATCTGTTTATGTTTAATGAAGTTATCTACAGTCATGTAGGTGATTGAAACACTTTTCATTAAAAAATAATGGATGGTGTGTGGAAGGATATTCTTAAGTTAATTTTTTTTTGTTATATGAATTTAATGAGACTCTCCTCGCCAGGAGCTGGGCGAAGCCGCGCCGGGTCAGATAGATAGACAGACAGAGAGACAGATAGTCGAGAACGGGAGTTTATATGACTATTTATATGAATTAAATGAGATGCTCCCCACCAGAGGCTGGGCGAAGCCAGGCCGGGTCAGACAGACAGACAGACAGACAGACAGACAGACAAACAGACAGACAGACAGACAGACAGACAGACAGACAGACAGACAGACAGACAGACAGACAGACAGATAGTCGGGAACGGAAGCTTATTTGACTACTTATACGAATTAAATGAGATGCTCCCCACCAGGGACTGAGTGAAGCCGGGCCGGGTCAGACAGACAGACAGACAGACAGACAGACAGACAGACAGACAGATAGTCGGGAACGGGAGCTTATATGACTACTTATATGAATTAAATGAGATGCTCCCCACCAGGAGCTGGGCGAAGCCGGGCCGGGTCAGACAGACAGACAGACAGACAGACAGACAGACAGACAGATATATCCCCGCCAGGTGGTGGGCGAAGCCGGGCCGGGTCAGCTAGTGTGTGTATATATATACACACTATATGTACATGCCAGTATCCCGGGCCTAGGGGTTCTCGCCGAGCCCGTTACTTATGGGATATGGGAGCAGGCCGCTGAGAAAGCAATGGCAAACTAATGAGAAATCAACAAAAGCGGTAAAATGCTGGTGTTGACAGCGATGTCCTGTAATAGGATATGCGAAATATATATATATATATATATATATATATATATATATATATATATATATATATATATATATATATATATATATATATATATATATATATATATATATATTGATTATGTGGTTGTTTCGGGATTTGAAATTTAAATATTGAGCACAACCCACTACTGGCAACGCCGATCGCATTCTGGTATGAACCTAAGGCCTATCCACGTCAATATGGAAGCACTATACTCGAGTTTCACCCTCATTTGAGCTCGTCAGTAGTGCATATCCCTGACCGGATCCGGAAACAGTCCCGGATCACGCGTGTGAAGCGGGTGTGTAACCACGCGGCACACACTGGACACACCAAATTATCACAACAGAACATCACAACGCTACCCATCGTAGGTATGCTCAAGATCTTGAGCATACCCTACGATGGGTAGCGTTGTGATGTTCTGTTGTGATAATTTGGTGTGTCCAGTGTGTGCCGCGTGGTTACACACCCGCTTCACACGCGTGATTTGGGACGGTTTCCGGATCCGGTCAGGGATATGCACTACTGACGAGCTCAAATGAGGGCGAAACTCGAGTATAGTGCTTCCATATTGACGTGGATAGGCCTTAGGTTCATACCAGAATGCGATCGGCGTTGCCAGTAGTGGGTTGTGCTCAATATTTAAATATATATATATATATATATATATATATATATATATATATATATATATATATATATATATATATATATATATATATATATATATATATATATATATATATATATATATATATATATATATATATTATATATATATATAAGGGGCTTCTCACTCATAAGTCTTTATCCTGACCATGAAGGATTAGGCGGAGAAAACTGAAATTTGGCACAGTACTTGTTCCTTCTTAATGTATCCACAATCTGAATGTATGCATTTCTGCCATCTCTGCGTGACCTTGAAAAGATCTTCAGACTAAAACAACCTATTTTTTCGAACTAAACCAGATATCACAAGCCAGTATGACATCTTCGTCACTGTCAAGACGATTTCCTTTAAGCTGTTATTTTTTTAACGATTTTGTGAATCCAAGTCTCATCTACCGTCCCCATGGTCTTTTACATGTTTTTCGACAGCCACATGTTGAGCAACTGGCCACAGCAATCAACCCGTCTTTGTTTCTGTTCACATGTCTGCAGGCGCGGGGCACACACTTTTCTCATGTTCAGTCTGTTGTGTAAATTTCTAAAAACTGTATTCTTACTCAGTTTTGCTCAACCCGATATCTCTGCAATTGTCATTTTCCTATCCTGGTCTATGATTTTCTTCACTTTTGTAGCATTTGCATCACTGCACTCTGAGGACGGTCGTCCTGGTCTTGGCAAATCTGCAACTTGGGAACGGCCACACTTAAACTGCAAACACCAATGTTTTACAGAAGCATACGAAGGACAGACTTCCTCAAACACTGGCCCCATCTCCCTGTGTATTTCTGTAGGTGTTTTACCCTGTAACATCAAGAATGTTATCACAGTCCTGGCGTCTGATTTCTCCATTGTTCTGACAAACTGTTGGATGTGAAGATCTGGTCATTTGGGTGTGTTGTGCCATGCACCATATCGGGAAAACCAGTTGAGGTGGGACATTCATAATTCATATGTCCATTACAAATTGAATGAGCTATAGATGTGCCATATTTCAATTTTCTCCGTGTGAGTGTGTGTGTGTGTGTGTGTGTGTGTCTGTCTGTGTGTGTGTGTGTCTGTGTGTGTGTGTGTGTGTGTGTGTGTGTGTGTGTGTGCTTTAATTCAGGACACTTAGCCGACGAATAAAATAGGAATATAAGGCGTGGTGTTAGAAAAGAATGACGGAAAAATTTCTTGAATAGGCAAAATGCCTAATTGTTTTAAAAGCGCACAAAGACACACAGACGAATGGTCACAAACAACAAAAGAGGTAGTGTCTTAGCCACATTATGATGGGAAAGAATCAGCAGCATGTTGTAACAACAGGAAAAATGCATGGAATGAGTGATAGAGGAAGACAGCAAGATGATGAGATTTTGTATAGCCGTTTGGCAGGCACGGAACGGTTTGGTTTGACACATGATTTATTAGATCGCAAGATGTAGAGAAGCATGATTGTCCATGCTAGTCGGCAAGGCACTGAGTGATGATGATATAGGTATAGCAAGCAGGCTTGGTAGTATGGGCATATGATGATTGATTATAAGAGCAATGAGATGTGGTAAAATTGTGGACTATATTCACCTCATCCGCATAGTTAAAAGTATCCAAAAGAGCACCAGTGGGCATGAGTTCGATGAAGAAAATCTGCAAGTCAGGCCAGTCCTTCTCCCTGGTTTGATTGGTTGTGCTCTTAAATGCTAGAACATCAGCTGCAGGTGAACTCAAGGGACCTGTTCTCACATACACGACCAACATACTCATTGTTTTGTATGCGTGACGTTAAACAAGACGGCAGTAACACAGAACGGACAATAAATACCAGGAAAAGATTATCTTTCACACCCTTCCCCCCCACACACGCTCATACACACACATACACCTCTTCCCCCCCCCCCCCCCCCACACACACAGGCACACACATGTACACCCACGAATACATCACCAAAACATACCTCCACACATACGTTCGTACATACGACCATACATAAGGCCAATGCATATACCAATACATTACGGTCACGCACACGTCCATACACACGACGATACATACAGCGATGTATAAACCCTTTAATACACCCATACATATTATCATATATACCCTTCTGATGTGTCTCAACCTTGACGTGGTAGAGGGGCTTGCGTGTCCCAATGATCTCAAGAGCCCTGCCGACGGAAGCACAACTACATGTCGGACAGGCCTTGAGATAGGGACCAGACCAAGAAAGACACAACCTGCTGCCCTGCAGGTAGACTTAGGATAGCAGTCGAAAGGTCAAATCAGGCGCACGAAGCCATTAATTCTTTTTATGACTCTAAGGCTCCCAGCTGAGGGATATGACCGAACGCCTCTAAGCCATTATCACATGGATATGATAGCCGGGCCGATTCTCACCTACTGCAAAACGGAGGAGAGATGCTGAGCATGCTACATGCTTAGTTCAGAGACTTGCTCGAAGGTTCTCAGCTGGGGGATATGAGGGATTCTCGGATGAGAGGGCCTGGCCGTTACTCGCTCACTGATGCACGGAGGTAAGGTGCTGAGCCGGCAGCACATGCAGCCTACCTCGTGAGCAGGTACAAAAGGTGGAAAAAGCGCTCCTGTCGCACGAAATGGTTACGATGAAAGTCTGTATCTATACTCATAGTGTGAGCGAAGTGAAAGGTTGAAAAACGTCTCATTAACACGAAATGGAACGCTTGGCTGGCGAGTCCATTACGTGGAATTCTGAAGCGAAAGCTTTCCCAGTGGATGTCTTCCGGAGACTGACCCGTTCCTGGTTGTGCGGATGGCAGCCAGTGACAAACTAAATGCCCAATATACGGAAGTGAGGAATTAAAGCAGCCATGAGCAGGATGCGGCGATTCCTCGGGGATCCCAGTCTCAAAGCACTATGTGCCAGCTCTGCAACTATGGAAGCCTCCTTGGATAGCGGGGAATGCCCATGGTCTGCCCCTGCCTTCCCTTGAGGGTTGACCGTGATGTCGCTGACCATTCTACCTTGACCAGCTGAGATGTTGGCGACACCACATAAGTAAGAGTCTAACGTCAATCGAAACTCCGGGAAGTCGTACCTGTAAAAACGCCCGCAGAAGTCGGATGTGCCGGCCGAAAGGTAGCAAATAAAGTGGCACAAAGCAAAAACGTCCGAGTTAAATGTTCGTCGTGCCCGGAACAGATCTGACTAATTAGTTATCCGAATGTCCTTCGCGTCCGCAACAGCTCTGACTAGCTAGTTTTCCGATTGTCCCACGTGCTCGGAACGGCTCTGACTATCTAGTCTTCCGAATGTCCTTCGTATCCGCAACAGCTCTGACTAGGTAGTTTTCCGAATGTCCGCTGTGCCCGGAACAGCTCTAACTATTTTGTTTTCCAGGTACAGAGACTAGCACATGTTCGAACCGAAAGTTCGCTGAGTGGATACCATCAACAGTCCGACAGTTCCTGGTTTGTGCGGGGAGCGGCCAGTGACAAACGAAATGCCTAATATATTGAAGTGAGGTATTAAAGCAGCCATAAGCAGATCATGTCGATTCCTTAGGTGAGCCCAGCACCAGAGCGCTATGTGTCGGCTCTGCAACTATGGAAACCTCCGTGGATGGCGGATAATGCCCATGGACTGTCCCTGCCTTCCCTTGAGGGCTGATCATGAAGTATTCGACCGCTTTAACTTGACCAGCTGGGATGTGGACGGCACCACTAAAGTGAGAGTCCCCCAGGAATGCTAACCTGGTCAAAAACGCACGCAAAAGTCGGATGTGTTGGCCTAAGGGTCTAGGCTCAAGGGTGCATCAATACACCGCAATTACATCTGGAAAAAAACAACACTCCGGATGAACGCAGAAGAAGAAGAAGAAGAAGAAGAAGAAGAAGAAGAAGAAGAAGAAGAAGAAGACGAAGAAGAAGAAGAAGAAGAAGAAGAAAAAGATTATATATACACCGATACATATACCCTTACGTACACCCATACATTCCACCTTACATACGACCATAATACACACTTACATAACCTATGCATATATAAATAAATACGACCGTACATACGATCATAACTACTTGTCAAAGACTAAAATAGATAGGAGGGAAGACCACCCTGAATGAGTGGTCTACCTCAAGTAGATTAGAGGTAACCCAGTGCCCCAACATGAGGGCAGGGTTGGTGTAGGGGGTAGATAGGAAGGGGAACTGTCAAACAGTTCTCTCATGAGACACGGAAGTGTCAACCAGAGAGTAAGCACTCTGGTCACGCCAACGTGATAGACACCAAGAACTAGAATAGAACTCAAGAGTAGACTACTACTCTAAGCATGTTGAATGATGTAGCACGCAAAAGCCGAAGTGCGCACGAGGTCCTTCCGCGTACTGTGTAATCAGCACGCGGAGAACTGGCAGACGGGGGACAGACTTCGTAGGGAACACATCGCTTAGAGTCGATGCGTATTTCTTTAGATGAGTAGATAGATTTAGCAGTAGGGCTAGGGACGACTAGTGATAGGAAGTTCTGTGTATTCATGTGTGGTTCATTAGAGACAGTTTTGTGCATTGATGTAATTGTAAGAGCCAGTGGCAATAAAATGTGTAATCAATTCCTCTCGTACGACTGACAAGTCTTTTTGTGTGGTGCGAAAGAAGTTTATCCCATAACGCCTGCAGCATCGCTTGATGACAGGCTAGGATAAAAGTGGTGTCAGAAGTGTGGCTTGGACAATTGTTCAAGCTAAAACACTCACCCACGGCTCTAAAATAGTATTACTGTCAGTTAATCACAGGGTTTAATTTATGTTAGTGTAAATGGCGTGTGCAGACTAGAACAAGATGCGAGCTGTGCCCATCGTGACCGATTACCGTTTATTTATGCTTATTGAAATGTTTTGTGCTTTATGAACATGTTTTCTTCTGATTTGTAAGTATTATTAATATAGTTTTGTATCATTTATTTCAACAATTATTTGTTTATTTATGAGTATTTATGAAACATGATTCACGGCGGAGCGATACACAAAATAATGAGCCGGCGACAATATCGATTTTTTCAATCTAAAAATAGCGCTGCGCCTGTGACGTATCGCGGTTGACAAACAGCTGCCCTACGCCATTTGCAATCAGCGACAGATTGTTTACAAATCGCCAAGCGGCTGCTCGCCTGAATCTTTGAATTATATTAATTATTATTGGTTTATACAAGCTATTTATTGAATATATTTATTATTTGAACATTATTATTACCTTTATATTTAGTTTAAAGCATTTATTTATTTATTTGTGAACATATTCTATTTTCTACTGTCACGATGGCACTACTTTCGTTATGCAAATAAGATTCGGTCTGCACAGCACTTTCATAAATTAAACAGCAATAGTTAGGGAACGCAGAAGACATTAGAACGAAGACAGGACAGTGACATTTACTATTAACTATACCACACTGTGTTGTCCGGGGGCATGTGATTGTAAACGTCAAACAAATGTCTAAAGTCATATGTCGTTTACAAATAGTTAATTATTGATGCTCTTGTAAACCAGGTATAACAAGAGCTATTTAGAGGAATAACGCAAGGTGTATGTCGAGGTGCCAAACGATTGTACCTGAGGTGCCAAACGAATGTACCTGATTGCTCTGGATTGTTGAGATGAGTATACCCAAATTATTTTGAATGCAATATAATTAATAATGCATCTCTTTTTCAGGGTGTAATCTAATAGTATTTTTTGTACACAGGCATTTAAAATCTTAACATATCTAATATACCTGAGTAAATATTTGAGTGCCTATCAACTCTAGCTAATTTATCCAACAACATGTCAACTTTAGCTGATTTCATACAAGCAGGCAAAGATTTAGGACACATAGGAAAGGAATTAGAGCAATATGCTGATCAAAAATTTAGGGAAGCAAAAGATGCTGAGAGAGATGAACATGCACGAGAAAGACAAAACCAAAAAGAAATGGCACAATTAGCTGAAGAAACTAAACAGAAACAGTTAGAAACAAGATAAGGAAATTAAACAAAAAGAATTAGAAACAAAACAGAAACAGTTAGAACAAGATAAGGAAGTTAAAACAAAAAGAATAGAAACAAAACAGAAACAGTTAGATCAGGAGAGAGAGTTAAAGCAAAAACAATTAGATCAGGAGAAAGAACTAAAGCAAAAACAATTAGATCAGGAGAGAGAGAGTTAAAGCAAAGAGAGATAGATGAAATGGCTAAGAGTGAAAGAAAAACAAATACAGATTGAATCAGAGACACAGTTAAAGATGAAAGGTATGGAAGTAGATTCACACTTAGAGGTCTCCGCTACAAAACTAAAGAGTCAGCAAGAAGAGAATAAACTTAATAAATACAAACATATTATTAAGCCATTCTGTAAAGAAGATTCCATATCAGCTTGGACAGAAAATGTCGAATATCAGCTTAAATACCATCAAGTACCAATCGATATGTGGGCCATGATCTACATGAAAAACCTCAGTGGGGAGCCCCTTAAAGTTATTGAATCAATACCAACTGATCTTAGATCTAACTATCAGTACATTCACGATAGGATAATGCAACATTTTTTACTTGATGCCCCTGGGTATCAAGTGCAATTTTCTAACTTAAAACCAAAACCAAGTGAGACCTTCATCGATTATGTCTCGAATGTCCAAAGCGTGCTGAATAGATGGCTTAACGCAGCAAAAATAGGAAAGGACTTTGAAAAACTTAAAAATTTAATAGCCATGGATAAAGTCATATCCACAATCCCATCTCCTTTCGCTAAATTTCTTCAGCAGTCAGACATCGAAACAATAGAGCAATTCGAGAAGAAAGGCTCCGCATATTTTTCCTCGAATAGGGAAATTTTTAAAACATCAAACATCGACTCTGAAATAGTCTCTTTTGTTAAGGACCAACCTAAAAGCTATCGTAGCAATAAAAAACCATTTCAGAGAGTCGACAAGAAAGATCAAAAATTGCCTAAATGTGTGTATTGCCAACTTTTTCATGATACTTACGCTATGTGTGATAAATCACCAAACTATCCGACACATCTTGAGATGGTCATTAAGAAACAACAAAACAAGAGAAGTGCATACAGGCGTGCAGTCAAATGTTTCTTCTGTTCTAGCTACGGGCATTATTCCAATAAGTGCCTAGGCCGCCAAAGAATGAAGGCCAACAGTGCAATGTTAATTGATACATCTTCTGATAGTGGGAGTGAGACTGAGTGTGAGGTCGAGAATGAATTACCTGTTAATCAATCTGAAAATGTTTGTTGTGTAAACGATATTTTAAGCTTTGACAGTTGTGAACGATGTCACCAATTTCATGCAGACGGAAAATTAGAATGTGGACATACAGTACCATTCTCCACTGAGAGTGTAAATGCAGCATTAGCCTCCAGAGGCAATTTGGTGTTCCACAATGCAATGGCAAAGAAATAACATGCCAATTGTTGCTTGACAGGTGGAAGCACTCTTATCGGTCTTAGAAAGGAACTGGTGAATCCAAATGATTATACAGGTGACTCAGTCAAATGCCGAACCTTTTCGGGTAATATCGAAATTTACCACGTGTCAAGAGCCCGTATTAACACTCCTTTCCTTTCTGGTACCTTTACATGTGCTATTTTAGATAACCCTTGTACTGATGTAATTTTGGGATGCTTACCCCAAATGAAGCATTGCACTAACGAAGAAATAGCTGCATGGGAAAAATTAAATGCAATAAATGCAAATAGAGGTGCTAGGACTATTAATCTTGAACCAGATCAAGACATACTGCTTTTACTTCCAGACAAACGGAATTTATTATTGACCTCATGGCAAGGGCCATTCAAAGTGGTACAAAACATTTCAGATGTCGATTATGAAATATCGATAAACGGACACTTAAAGATATTTCATATCAACATGTTGAAACCCTACTTTTCACGACAAGAGACAGAACTAGAGACAGACGAACAGAATGCACCCACACCTATTGATGAGACGACAGACATACATAACGCAACTACACTAGTTAGCGAGACTGGCAAGGACGACAATATGCATACACTTAGTGAGCATACAGAAAACGCACTTAGCACCACCACCGTACTGAATCAGGTAGACGACGACGGGATGGAACTACCTGTTCCAATTGTAGACAAAACTGCGACATTAGATTGTATACGGTTAGAACCGGGACTAACAGAAGAGCAACGACGACAGACATTAGAATTAGTAACAGAGTATAAAGACATATTTTCCGACATTCCAGGTAGGACGGACAGGAATCGAGCACTCCATCCTTCTTTCAGACTCTAAACCTATCAAATGCAGGCCGTACTCTATCCCACTTAGCTACAGAGAAAGTCTAAATAAGGAAATTCTTAATTTAGAAGCTAGTGGAATCATCCAGAAATCTACATCTGAGTACTCCTTTCCAATCGTCTTGGTCAAGAAAAAAGACTCCACAATTCGTCTCTGTGTGGACTATAGGAAACTCAACAATGTCACTAAGATCGACGCAGAACCAATTCCTTCCTGCGAAGATCTTATTCTTGATATGTCCACCTCCAAAATCTTCTCTAAATTAGATCTTACTAAGGGATATTGGCAGGTCCCTATGCAGACTCAATCCATCCATCTTACTGCATTCTCAACACCTTTAGGTCTTTACGAGTGGCGGTTTCTTCCTTTCGGACTTCGTAACGCTCCTGCCACTTTCGTACGCCTAACTAGAGATTTACTACATGGAGTGACGAATACGGTGACATATATAGATGATATTTGTGTCCATACAGATGACTGGACAACACACTTACTGAAACTCAGACATGTCTTCGATAGGTTGCGACTCTTCGGTCTCACTGTCAAACCGAGCAAAGTTGAGCTGGGCCTACAAGAAATTGATTTTTTGGGTCATGTCATTTCACAAGGACAACTAAAAACTGACAATAGAATTGTTACTAAAATTATGAACCTGACCATGCCTACAACAAAGAAGCAGGTCAGGAGCCTTTTGGGTTTAGTAAATTATTACAGTAAGTTCATACCGAACTTAGCTGAAATCACAAGTGTATTTTCAAATGTTTTGAAAGCATCGGTAAAATTAGATGTCAAAGATGCATTATTAATTTCTGCATTGTCAAAATTGAAACTCCTATTTAGTAATGTACCAATCCTGCGTTTGCCTAATCCTAGGCTCGTTTATTATCTTAGGACAGATGCCAGCAGGATTTCCATCGCTGCAGTACTAGGCCAGTTTTACGATGGCATCTTCCATCCAATTTGCTACGTGAGCCGCAAGATCACACCTGCTGAGTCCAGATATTCCATATCAGAGTTGGAAGCCCTAAGTGTCATCTATTCAGTAAGGAAGTTACATCGATTTCTAGCGGGTAATCACTTCGTAGTACAGACCGACAACTCCCCAATCACGGTCATACAAAGTGGGGTGCATCGCAATGACCGCATCTACAGGTGGTCATTAATATTACAAAATTATACTTTTAGTATAGAGCATATTAAGGGTAGGGACAACATTCTTGCTGATACCCTTAGTCGACCATCTGAGGTAGAAATACCTGATACTCCACATGGAAATGTAGTCTAGGATAATGTAGTTTAGTACACTTAAAATATCCTGTGTAAAATATCCTATGTAATACATAGACATCAGGATCAGGACTGTGTGCTAATAACAGTGAACCACCAGGTGTCCATAGACAGCAGAATAAGAACTGTGCTCCAAGAACAAGTGAATCACCGTGTGTACATAGACAGCTCGTTACTTACTATGCTCCATTTGTGTTCCGGTGAATCACCTGTGTTAATCATGGAAGAACAGTGTCAGAACAATGCATAAATAACAGACACGAATATACATGTCTACGACACCAGCGGACTCTACGAGTGGAAGAATACCCATAAGACACAAGTATGACTGTGTAGTGTATTTAATATACCCAGGACAAGTGTGTAACTATGAACTGTGCCAACAAAAGCAATTTCTGAACGTTATGGCAACCACTAACCTGAGGTAGTTAAATACCATGTATATATATTTATTTATTGTGATATGTATTATAACATGTTTTTAATATAGTGATAAATAATAGTTAGATTAGTTACTTTAATATAGATTTAGATTAAATTTAGGAATATAATAGATTTTTTTTTGTAGTTTAGATAAATCACTAATTTACCCACTTACTTAGGATAGTAACTTTAAATTTAATAATAGCTTAATAATAAATTAAAGACAAGGATAAAAAGTTAAGATAGGAACAGTACCAGTTAGTTCATTTCATTTCACATTATTTCATTCCATCTTGATAAACACTTTAACAACCTCATCATTTAGAATTAAAAGTAGTTTATACCTTATAGGATAAAAGGGTTATACATTTCAACATACATCATTTACACCATGTATATTAAAATTATTAATCATATTTTTTCATTTAGACATTAAAACATTTTTTTTAAATAACCCATTATTTATAATTTTGTTACATTTCACATTACTCATTTCAGAAAGGTACATAACTCATCTCATATCATTGTCATTATTTTAGTTAGGTAGATTACTTCCCTTAAATTAGATTAATCTTGTGCAACAAGTTAGAATATATATATTTATAGAATTAGTATTAGTATTTCAGTTGAATGTAGTGTTTAGTATTATCAGGGTACAATCAACCCTATTTCATCCATGTAAATATTTTGTAAATACATGACTAGTGCAGTAAGCTACGCACAGTCATTAAGCTCAACTCTTTTCAAACTGAGCCAAACGTGTACAGTGTCACTCCAAGGTTTTTAAATAAATGGGAGAATAAAAGATGTGTGACAGAAGTGTGAAAGTAAGAGAAAATGGAAAATATACAATGGAGAGTGAGGACAACCAGCGGATTTTTTCTGCCGCTCAACGCGACTTTTTATTATTTGTCTGCGTCAAGCGTTTGCTTTCAATGTTGAGATATGCTGTCTCGAATGTGTTGTGTGTAGTTTAGTGTAGACCTTAGAGAAAGTATTTTAAGTCTCATAAGACGGAAACGTAGTCACGAATTAGTGTTATACACTTGTTTGTGGCCACATTTAACCGGATTATGGCACTTGAAAACTAACTTACATACAAATTGTAGACAGACACACATGTTAGAAGGTAAATTATAGTATTAGGTACATCCAAACACGCAAACAACCAGGAAAACAAACATGTAAAGTACATACATTTTGTAGAACAAGGGAGATAACTCCGGGTCAGGGGACACAATAGACAACGAAACACTAACTTAACAGTGAAAGATAACTTTACACGCGGGAGCGAGATAGGTAAAGCCTGTCGCACACAGCTTGTGCAAGGGTTGTTTAATATTATATGGGGGACATGAAGCAATTCGTGTGTTGACCCTAAGAAAGTCAACTTTGTATGGGTAGTGAGTTAATTTGCTATTTGAGGGCAGGTCTTATAAGACAATGGTCCGGTTCAGACAAACCTCTAATAAATATAATATTGCGATTGAGAAGAGGGCTCACGCCAACCAGACAAGTTTGTGGCGATCACCAGTAGCCAAGTAAAGTAATACTACATTGTGACAATAGTCAGTAGAGGTCTATTGAGTTACCCAGAACCAAGTTATCAGTAGTCTTTGACAAAAATTAGATACACTAATTTTTAGAAACCTCTTGCGTCACAACCATGAGTCAAAGTTTGTAACGCAACACAGGAGGGGAGGGTGTGTGTCAAAGACTAAAATAGATAGGAGGGAAGACCACCCTGAATGAGTGGTCTACCTCAAGTAGATTAGAGGTAACCCAGTGCCCCAACATGAGGGCAGGGTAGGTGTAGGGGGTAGATAGGAAGGGGAACTGTCAAACAGTTCTCTCATGAGACACGGAAGTGTCAACCAGAGAGTAAGCACTCTGGTCACGCCAACGTGATAGACACCAAGAACTAGAATAGAACTCAAGAGTAGACTACTACTCTAAGCGTGTGGAATGATGTAGCACGCAAAAGCCGAAGTGCGCACGAGGTCCTTCCGCGTACTGTGTAATCAGCACGCGGAGAACTGGCAGACGGGGGACAGACTTCGTAGGGAACACATCGCTTAGCGTCGATGCGTATTTCTTTAGATGAGTAGATAGATTTAGCAGTAGGGCTAGGGACGACTAGTGATAGGAAATTCTGTGTATTCATGTGTGGTTCATTAGAGACAGTTTTGTGCATTCATGTAATGTAAAGAGCCAGTGGCAATAAAATGTGTAATCAATTCCTCTCGTACGACTGACAAATCTTTTTGTGTGGTGCGAGAGAAGTTTATCCCATAATGCCTGTAGAATCGCTTGATGACATACTGCCATACATACATCCATACATACACCCCATATATACTCAAGCACGTACACCCATGTACAATCCGTTACAAAATAACAAACAAAAAACCCATACACACATGCACAGACCCATGCACACATGTACCCATATACACACCAATGCACACATGCTTCATGTACACATGCACTCATACACAAATTCATGAAGATATGCGCAGATACATATAAGCACACACCCGCATACACACACCCAAGCATCCATACAACAAATAACGCAATCCCCCCCTTTCCACATACATATACACACACTGACATACACGGACGGACGCATACACGAAGATGGAATAAAGCACAAAGACACACACAAACGCATGCTAGTTCATACTTATACATACACCCACACGGAAAGACTTACTCATTTACACACGCGCATGCATTCATGATGCTTGCATAAACACTCATACACATACACTTAGACAGCCACTCGCGCGCGCACACACACACACACACACACACACACACACAAACACACACACAAACATTTATATAGTCTTCTGGTGTGTCGTCACAGCCTGATGACTTCGCTTTTCTCAAACTTTATATTGCTGATCGAATTTCCTCCAATACATTTCTTGTTCTTTCTATACAATCAATCAATCAATCATGTGTCATGCCTGAAAGCGTGGGCGGTCATGACTCGCCATTTCACTCGATCACCTGAGACGTGGATCAGCTCAGTGTTCCTGTCTCGTCTATGCCATGTGGCCAAGCCATCCATATATTTTCCTCTCGGTCTTCCTCTTGGTCTGTTCCCTTCGATCTTGCCAGTTGTCACTAAGTTCTCCAGTCCATTTCTTCTCATAACATGTCCAAAAAATGTTGACTGTCTACGTCTAATTTCTCTAATCAATCTACGATTTTCATTTGTCTCCTGTAGTACTTGGTTTTTCTGTCTGTCCATGGTATTCTTTGCATTTTCCTCAGAAACCACATTTCTGCAGCCATCAGATATTTTTCAGCTTGACTGCTCATTGTCCAAGTTTCACATCCATACAAAAGAACAGGTTCTATGTATCCCCTCAACACTCTTTTTCTCGTTTCAATTGACATCTTTTTATTGGTCAGAATGTTTTTCATCTTGCTAAAGGCTACTTTCGCCATGGCGATTCTTGTTCTAATCTCTTCAAGGCATCTCCCATCAGATGTTATGACTGTTCCGAGATAATTGTACCGATTCACGTGTTGAAGAATATTCCCATTTACTTGTATATTACATTGTGGTACATCGTTCTTCCTAGTTACGACCATAACCTTTGTCTTCTTACAATTTAATTCCACCCCCAGCTGCTCACTGTGGACAACAACCGCATCTACTAATTGTTGCAGATCCTGTGCATTGTCTGCAATCAATACTGTATCATCTGCATATCTAATGTTATTTATGTTTCGTCCTCCAATGCCGATTCCATTTATGTCTTCTACATTCCTGAAAATATTTTCACTGTATAGGGAAAAAAGATCTGGAGACATTACACATCCCTGCCTAACACCTCTCTTAATAGGTTGATATTGTCCCACTTCATTGTCAATCCTTATGGCAGCTTGTTGTTTCCAATATATGTTTTTTATAAGTCTAATGTCTTTCCCATCAATTTGTAGATCTGCAAGCATATCCACCATGTTGACATGTCTAACTCTATCAAAAGCCTTTGTGTAGTCAATAAAGCAACGATGTATATCCTTGTTTACTTCTATAGCACGTGCAATAACTGTTCGCAACATATACACAGCATTTACTGTACCCTTTCCTTCTACAAACCCACATTGTTCTTCCCATATTTCAGGTTGTATTTTCTTCCTCACTCTTTGCATGATAATTCGTAACAAGATCTTTGTGATGTGACTCATTATACTAATTGTTCTATGTTGATCACATTCCAAGGTTCCTGATTTCTTTGGGATTGCAATAAATACAGAATTACATAATTCAGAAGGTATATCTCCAGTATCATATAATGTGTTCAGCAGTCTGGTGACTTGCTCTAGTCCAAATTCTTCTAAAGCTTTAATCATTTCTGTTGTGATGTTATCTGCACCAGGGCCTTGCCAGCCTTCATATGCTTAAGAACATTTTGAACCTCCATCTTTAAAATATTCATTTAAAATTTCCCATTGATCATTCACATACTGGAATAATATCTCTAGATCAGACAATATATCAAATCTGTTCTGTACTTCTATGTTGAATTTGTTTTGTAGGTCCTTGTCATTACTCAATGAACACAAATCATATTGAGTGTTTCCTGTTATATACTTGACTTTCTTCAGCTTTATCCTCAATGTTCCTGCAAGTAGTCTGTGGTCACTATAACAATCAGCACTGGGAACTGTTTTTGCTACTGTTAGCGCGTTTCTAAATCTTCTGTAGTCAATCTGGTTTCTGATCCTGCTATCAGGACTCCTCCATGTCCATAATCTTCTAGGGTGTTGCTTAAAGCATGTGTTTCCTACAATCATTTCCTTTTCTTTAGCCCAGTCTACGAGCCTGTATCCTCTTTCATTTCTCTCTCCTAAACCATAGTTTCCTACTGTGTATTTATCACCTTGATTTCCTACTTTTGCATTGAAGTCTCCTATTATGATGTTTATTTCTGAATTTTTACATTTCTTTAAGGCAGACTCTATGTCATTATAGAATTCCACTACACTATCTTCACTGGACTCTCCTGTTGGGACATATACTTGAATAACATTTATGCTAAAAGATCTGCCACTCAATTTAACTAGTAGAACTCTGTCCAATACGGCCCAATATCATTGAACAGATTTTGATGTTTTCCGGTCCAAAAATTATTGCTACTCCCCTGTGTCGATCTTCACTTCCAGAATAAATAATCTTAAAATCTTCCTCTATCTTGATGCCCGCTCCTGTCCATCTCGTTTCTCACATCCCTAAAATATTAATTGTTTTTCTTTGTATTTCTTGTTTTATGTTCTCTAATTTTCCGTCGTCGTTTAACGTCCTAACGTTCCATGTTGCTAATTTTAATGTCTCTGTCCTTGTCTTGCGATGATCAGTCTTTAAGCGAATCATAATATACTAGGCACCTTCAAAGAGGTAGTTTGCCGTTGCTTTTCTCTATGGCAGTGACCATACTGGCTGGATGACCGCAACCATTGACTCTCGAAAGAGATCCTCTGCCTGCCGTCGCGAAACTCGAGACCTTGATCAATAAATATCTGTCGACTGCCCTCAAAATTTCATCCACCACCTGCCGTCCTTGGCTTCTTTTGAAAACTTCCAATAAACGAACACAAAATAACATCACATAATCCACAGGAAAACCACTATTCACAGGAAATCCACAGGAAATCCACTGGAAACCACTAAACAGCGTCTCCCCGAATTATAACGCGTCATTTCGTCGCCCTCTACATCTTTCTGTACACTTGCATGTATATTATCAAAGCCTTTTGTCGCGTCTTCCTACATTTCTCCACAGTACTCCTTCCATCTTTATAGTTTGGTTTTGCTTTCTGTTAAAGTGTTATCATTCGTATCATTTATGTTTGCAATAATTATCTGAATCAGTACATGTTAGTGTTCGATTCCCATGGACAATCCTCCATCTTTACCGTGCAAATGGAGATGCTCTTCTCTTACAGCACTCCGGACTTCTTCTGTCGTGTAGTTGTTGTAGGTGTGGCTATTTGTTTCTACCCCTTTTTGTTTTATCTTTCTCTTTCCTTTTTTTTTCCCCTATGAGATATCTATGCTTCAAACGAATCATTTATTGTGCAGATACGATGTGAATGTCTCTCCCTTGAGTGACGATATCATCAGGTGTCATGTCCTCTTGTACTGCCATCTAGACCTGGGATTTATTTTTCACTCTTCAGTATAATATTCAAGGCTTACATAGAACCGTATTGATCGGGATCTTTTTATTACTTGTTTTTCCAGTTGTATCTCGAAATCTGCCACAAGTAGTGTGTCACAGATTTAGTGGGTGTGATTCGTCTAGTTCATCAATATTGTGTTAAGATTTAACAATCTGGTTCCTATAGTTACTATCGGTCGAGACCCAAGTGTGGGGTGTTCTTTGATGTTGATTAAATATGGTGTTTGCCATTGGAAGACTTCTTTTAATGTACAATTCGATTAATTTCTCTCCTCTCTCGTTTCTGTCTCCTAAACCAGACGGATCGTTTACGCTTCATTTTTACTTTTTCAACTCCTACTGTTAACGTTGAAATCCCGTCCAGCCCTTTCCACGATTATCACAAAGTTTAGTTTTTACACATTTTCTAATATATCTTGTAAAAATACTATACACTTTCAGTTTTCATACACTTCTGACCTAATTATTTAAGCATACATTTATATAATCTTCAATATTTATATAATCTTTGTGTGTGACAGACAGTAATAAATCGGTCGTTGATTGGACTGCATCCAAGAAAGGTTGGAGAAATTTTCTTTGTCAACAGGAAATAAAACACAGGTCTCCTCATCTTTTCTTTTTTTCCTGAGTATATATGAATGTGTCTCTTGTTTGGGTGGCAAAGTATTTATTGTCGTCATCTCTATCACCCTTACTCGCTTCGCCATTGGTTTCTTCCACAGATCGGCATGGTCCAGGAGCCTCACCTCCACACCTTTCAGATTCTTTACCGGCTTCCATTTTGAGTTTCCTGAGTTACAACTTGTGGTAGTTATCACTGGCTTCCCACAATTACACGGCAGTGGTCTATATCCTCAGCCTGTGTCAACCTTGTAAGTTGCCAGGATAAGTGAATTCCCGCTCTGTGGTGCGCTGACTAACAGCAAAGAGCACCCAAAAGTGTCCAATTATCCCGATGGGTACTCGGTCCCCATAGCTGCGTTTGCCACTCCATGGTATGTTTTCCTCCTCTACCGCGTGGGGGTGCAGTGGGATTACTCTTTAATCTTATTTGGGGCAGATCATCGTGGCATTTCTCAAACGCTCTCTTATTTAGAGGACACGCCCCCCCTCCCCCCCCCCCACACACACACACACACACACATATATATATATATATATATATATATATATATATATATATATATATATATATATATATATATATATATATATATATATATTAGGGATGTTCATTTCAAACCCGTTCCAATTGCTTTATTACAAAAGCATGAAAGAAGCATTAACATGTGTTGTAGAATTAAACAAAGCATTCATTTTGAATTAATTGTGCACCATGGGTTGGTCAGAAGAAGTCGCCGTAGGCATTCAGGCACGCATTCTATTGCTTAGGTAGGCGGCGAATGCCGTCCGCAAAAAAGTATTGTGGTTGCTCACTGAAACAAGAGTTTACCACTTTCATTACTTCTGCATCTGAGTGAAATCGTTGCCCCTTGAGAGCTGTTTTTAGAGGTCCGAACAAATAAACATCGCATGGTGACAAATCAGGACTATAGGTTGGATGTTGCAGAATTTCCCACTTCTTCCAAGCTAATGCTTCCTGCACAATCTTTGCGACATGCGTACGAGCATTATCGTGCAACAAAATCACACAGCGAGAAAGCATGCCGGGTTGTTTATTCTTGATGGCTTTTTGCAGCTTGTCTACTACTTGTCTAAGTAGAGGGTAGAGTTGACGTTGACACCAGGTTCTTTAAAGTCGGCCAACAATAGCCCTTCGTGGTCAAAACATGCGCTCAGCATAAGCTTACCAGCGGAAACTTGTAACTTGAATTTTTTGGCAATTGGTGATCCAGCATGTTTCCATTGCATGCTCTCTATTTTGCTGAGCGGCTCAAATTGGTGACACCATGATTCATCCCCTGCCACCTTGCGGAAGAGAAATGCATCACCCTCCACACTGTAACGCAGAAAGTGGTTCAAACACCATCCCATGCGTTCCTCTCTTTGGTGGTAGGTCAACATCCATGGTACCCACTGTGAACACACCTTCCAATATTGCAGTTTCTTACGAACAACCTTTTGAATTGTCCCAATTGACAAATCAAATTCTTTCGCTAGCGAACGTATGCTTTGACAACGGTTCATAAGTATTGTTGCATCAATTTTGGCGATGGTATTTACTGTTGCAAGAATATGCACTTGACCCGGCCGTCGAAGGTATGTTGTGAACTGACGTCCTTTCAGAAAAATTCGTGCCCAGTCTGTCACTGTTGTCTTCGACACACATTTGTTACTGTACGACGCCTGCATTCTTCGATGAATGTCCTCTGGTCGACATGCTTCATATGAAAGAAACTGAATCACAGCTCTTTGGGCTTCTTTGGACAGATTTTGGATCAACACGGCTATTTTCTCAACGGTCAGAAACAGAACCTATGCATCATGGAACAATAAGCACGTGCTCTTTTATTCATTTGTCAGTACTTATCACATGACTATGTCATGAACATGTTCAACGAGCGCAATTACACGCGGTGCGGCACGAACGGATTTCAAATGAACTCCCCTTGTGTGTGTGTGTGTGTGTGTGTGTGTGTGTGTACACACACACACACACACACACACACATACACACATGGACTAATGATCGGATAAGGGATGGGAGGTACAAGAAGATGTTGATTCACCTGTTGTAAATTGTAATATATCTTATACGCCTATAGTTATTGTAGTCACTTCTACTTGCATGTAAATGAGCGAAATAGAGCGTATTGAAGCTTGGTCCATCGGGTAGCTATAACAGATAAGGGAGTTGTTAAAGCCTCCCTGATTCTAACGCCTACGTCAAACTGGAGATGGTTCTGAAGGTTCTGACCAACTGGAAGATCTGCAACTACCGGGATCTGTTAACAAATTAGAAACACATAATCAACGTTGAAGACATGTATGCAAAGGTGTAACATTGTATATGATAACAGCATGTAGATACATAGTGCATGTTGAACACATATATGTATAGTTGTAACATTGTATATGATACCAGGATGTAGACACATAGTGCATATTGAACACATATATGTATAGGTGTAACATTGTATATGATACCAGGATGTAGACACATAGTGCATGTTGAACACATGTATGTATAGGTGTAACATTGTATATGATACCAGGATGTAGACACATAGTCAATGTTGAACACATGTATGTATAGTTGTAACATTGTATATGATACCAGGATGTAGATACATAGTGCATCGTTGAACACATATATGTATAGCTGTAACATTGTATATGATACCAGGATGTAGATACATAGTGCATGCTTGAACACATGTATGTATAGCTAGTAACATTGTATATGATACCAGGATGTAGACACATAGTGCATGTTGAACACATATATGTATAGGTGTAACATTGTATATGATACCAGGATGTACGACACATAGTGCATGTTGAACACATGTATGTATAGCTGTAACATTGTATATGATACCAGGATGTAGACTACATAGTGCATGTTGAACACATGTATGTATATGCTGTAACATTGTATATGATACCAGGATATAGATACATAGTGCATGTTGAACACATATATGTATAGGTGTAACATTGTATATGATACCAGGATGTAGACACATAGTGCATGTTGAACACATGTATGTATAGCTGTAACATTGTATATGATACCCAGGATGTAGACACATAGTGCATGTTGAACACATGTATGTATAGGTGTAACATTGTATATGATACCAGGATGTAGATACATAGTGCATGTTGAACACATATATGTATAGGTGTAACATTGTATATGATACCAGGATGTAGATGCATAGTGCATACTGAACACATGTATGTATGGCTGTAACATTGTATATGATACCAGGATGTAGATACATAGTGAATGTTGAACACATGTATGTATAGCTGTAACATTGTATATGATACCAGGATGTAGACACATAGTGCATGTTAAACACATATATGTATAGGTGTAACATTGTATATGATACCAGGATGTAGATACATAGTGCATGTTGAACACATGTATGTATAGCTGTAACATTGTATATGATACATGGATGTAGATACATAGTGCATGTTGAACACATGTATGTATAGCTGTAACATTGTATATGATACCAGGATGTAGACACATAGTGCATGTTAAACACATATATGTATAGCTGATAACATTGTATATGATACCAGGATGTAGATACATAGTGCATGTTGAACTCATGTATGTATAGCTGTAACATTGTATATGATACCAGGATGTAGACACATAGTGCATGTTGAACACATGTATGTATAGCTGTAACATTGTATATGATACCAGGATGTAGACACATAGTGCATGTTGAACACATGTATGTATAGCTGTAACATTGTATATGATACCAGGATGTAGATACATAGTGCATGTTGAACACATGTATGTATAGCTGTAACATTGTATATGATACCAGAATGTAGACACATAGTCAATGTTGAACACATATATGTATAAGTGTAACATTGTATATGATACCAGGATGTAGACACATAGTGCATGTTGAACACATGTATGTATAGCTGTAACATCTGTCTCTTATACACATCTTTGTATATGATACCAGGATGTAGATACATAGTGCATGTTGAACACATATATGTATAGGTGTAACATTGTATATGATACTAGGATGTAGACACATAGTGCATGTTGAACACATATATGTATAGGTGTAACATTGTATATGATACCAGGATGTAGATACATAGTGCATGTTGAACACATGTATGTATAGCTGTAACATTGTATATGATACCAGGATGTAGACACATAGTGCATGTTGAACACATATATGTATAGGTGTAACATTGTATATGATACCAGGATGTAGACACATAGTGCATGTTGAACACATATATGTATAGGTGTAACATTGTATATGATACCAGGATGTAGACACACAGTGCATGTAGAACACATGTATGTATAGCTGTAACATTGTATATGATACCAGGATGTAGACACATAGTGCATTTTGAACACATGTATGTATAGCTGTAACATTGTATATGATACCAGGATGTAGACACATAGTGCATGTTGAACACATGTATGTATAGCTGTAACATTGTATATGATAAGAGGATGTAGACACATAGTGCATGTTGAACACATATATGTATAGGTGTAACATTGTGTATGATTCCAGGATGTAGACACATAGTCAATGTTGAACACATGTATGTATAGCTGTAATTTTGTATATGATACCAGGATGTAGATACATAGTGCATGTTGAACACATATATGTATAGCTGTAACATTGTATATAATACCAGGATGTAGACACATAGTGCATGTTGAACACATATATGTATAGGTGTAACATTGAATATGATTCCAGGATGTAGACACATAGTCAATGTTGAACACATGTATGTATAGCTGTAACATTGTATATGATACCAGGATGTAGACACATAGTGCATGTTGAACACATATATGTATAGGTGTAACATTGTATATGATACCAGGATGTAGACACATAGTGCATGTTGAACACATGTATGTATAGGTGTAACATTGTATATGATACCAGGATGTAGACACATAGTGCATGTTGAACACATATATGTATAGCTGTAACATTGTATATGATACCAGGATGTAGACACATAGAGCATGTTGAACACATATATGTATAGTTGTAACATTGTATATGATACTAGGATGTAGACACATAGAGCATGTTGAACACATGTATGTATAGTTGTAACATTGTATATGATACCAGGATGTAGATACATAGTGCATGTTGAACACATGTATGTATATGTGTAACATTGTATATGATACAAGGATATAGATACATAGTGCATGTTGAACACATATATGTATAGGTGTAACATTGTATATGATACCAGGATGTAGACACATAGTGCATGTTGAACACATGTATGTATAGCTGTAACATTGTATATGATACCAGGATGTAGACACATAGTGCATGTTGAACACATGTATGTATAGGTGTAACATTGTATATGATACCAGGATGTAGATACATAGTGCATGTTGAACACATATATGTATAGGTGTAACATTGTATATGATACCAGGATGTAGATGCATAGTGCATACTGAACACATGTATGTATGGCTGTAACATTGTATATGATACCAGGATGTAGATACATAGTGAATGTTGAACACATGTATGTATAGCTGTAACATTGTATATGATACCAGGATGTAGACACATAGTGAATGTTTAAACCACATATATGTATAGGTGTAACATTGTATATGATACCAGGATGTAGATACATAGTGCATGTTGAACACATGTATGTATAGCTGTAACATTGTATATGATACATGGATGTAGATACATAGTGCATGTTGAACACATGTATGTATAGCTGTAACATTGTATATGATACCAGGATGTAGACACATAGTGCATGTTAAACACATATATGTATAGGTGTAACATTATATATGATACCAGGATGTAGATACATAGTGCATGTTGAACTCATGTATGTATAGCTGTAACATTGTATATGATACCAGGATGTAGACACATAGTGCATGTTGAACACATGTATGTATAGCTGTAACATTGTATTGATTATCCAGGATGTAGACACATAGTGCATGTTGAACACATGTATGTATAGCTGTAACCTTGTATATGATACAGGATGTAGATAACTAGTGCATGTTGAGACACATGTATGTATAGCTGTAACATTGTATATGATACCAGAAAGTAAAACATAGTCAATGTTGAACCATATATGTATAAGTTTTAACTTGTATATGATACCAGGATGTAGACCATTTGTGCTGGTTTAACACATGTATGTTTTTTAGCTGTAAAATTGTATATGATACCAAAGGGTGTTTGAACATAGTCATGTTGAACCCATATATGTATATTTTAACATTTTATATGATCCAGGATGTAGCCCCATAGTGCATGTTTTAAAACATATATGTATGGGTAAAATTGTATAGATAAACCCGGGGGATGTAGAACATAGGCATTTTAACCATGTATGTATGCTGTAACTTGTAATGTACAATGTAAATAGTTTAAAATTGTATATGTACAGATTGAACAGATGTAAAAAGTGATGTGAACATATATGTAAGGTGTAACAATTCAGTGAACAATAGTATGTGAACATTATGTAAAATGTAATAAAGGATGTGACACATGGATGTGAACATTGTATATGAACATGTAAATACAGTGAACCATGTTGAACACATGTATGTATAGCTGTAACATTGTATATGATACTCAGGATGTAGACACATAGTGCATTTTGGAACACAATGTATGTATAGCGGTAACATTGTATATATACCAGGATGTAGACACATAGTGCATGTTGAACACATAGTATGTATAGTGTAACATTGTATATGATACAGGATGTAGACACATAGTGCATGTTGAACACATATATGTATAGGCTGTAACATTGGTATGTACCAGGATGTAGACTACATAGTGCATGTTGAACACATATATGTATAGGCTGTAACATTGTATATGATACCAGGATGTAGACACATAGTGCCTGTTGAACACATATATGTATAGCTGTAACATTGTATATGATACCAGGATGTAGACACATAGTGCATTGTTGAACACATAGTATGATAGCTGTAACATTGTATATGATACCAGGATGTAGACACATAGTGCATGTTGAACACATGTATGTATAGCTGTAACATTGTATATGATACCAGGATGTAGACATATAGTGCATGTTGAACACATATATGTATAGGTGTAACATTGTATATGATACCAGGATGTAGACACATAGTCAATGTTGAACACATGTATGTATAGCTGTAACATTGTATATGATACCAGGATGTAGACACATAGTGCATGTTGAACACATATATGTATAGCTGTAACATTGTATATGATACCAGGATGTAGACACATAGGCATGTTGAACACATATATGTATAGTTGTAACATTGTATATGATACCTAGGATGTAGACACATAGTGCATGTTGAACACATGTATGTATAGTTGTAACATTGTATATGATACCAGGATGTAGACACATAGTGCATGTTGAACACATATATGTATAGTTGTAACATTGTATATGATACCAGGATGTAGACACATAGTGCATGTTGAACACATTATGTATAAGCTGTAACATTGTATATGATACCAGGATGTAGACACATAGTGCATGTTGAACACATATATGTATAGGTGTAACATTGTATATGATACCAGGATGTAGACACATAGTGCAATGTTGAACAACATATATGTATAGCTGTAACATTGTATATGATACCAGGATGTAGACACATAGTGCATGTTGAACACATGTATGTATAGCTGTAACATTGTATATGATACCAGGATGTAGACACATAGTGCATGTTCAACACATTTATATATAGCTGTAGCATTGTATATCATACCAGGTTGTAGACACATAGTGCATGTTTGAACACATGTATGTATAGCGTTACATTGTATATGATACCAGGATGTAGACACATAGTGCATGTTGACACACATATATGTATAGGTTGTAACTGTATATGATACCAGGATGTAGACACCTAGTGCATGTTGAACACATATATGTAATAGCTGTAATATACATTGTATATGATACAGGATGTAGATACATAGTGCATGTGAAACACATATATGTATAGGTGTAACATTGTATATGATTACCAGGATGTAGACACATAGTGCATGTTGAACACATATATGTATAGCTGTAACATTGTATATGATACCAGGATGTAGACACATAGTGCATGTTGAACACATGTATGTATAGCTGTAAACATGTATATGATACCAGGATGTAGACCACATAGTGCATGTTGAACACATATATGTATAGGTGTAACATTGTATATGATACCAGGATGTAGACACATAGTCAATGTTGAACACATGTATGTATAGCTGTAACATTGTATATGATACCAGGATGTAGACACATAGTGCATGTTGAACACATGTATGTATAGCTGAAACATTGTATATGATACCAGGATGTAGACACATAGTGCATGTTGAACACATGTATGTATAGCTGTAACATTGTATATGATACCAGGATGTAGACACATAGTGCATGTTGAACACATATATGTATAGGTGTAACATTGTATATGATACCAGGATGTAGACACATAGTCAATGTTGAACACATGTATGTATAGGTGTAACATTGTATATGATACCAGGATGTAGACACATAGTGCATGTTGAACACATATATGTATAGCTGTAACATTGTATATGATACCAGGATGTAGACACATAGTGCATGTTGAACACATGTATGTATAGTTGTAACATTGTATATGATACCAGGATGTAGACACATAGTGCATGTTGAACACATGTATGTATAGTGTAACATTGTATATGATACCAGGATGTAGACACATAGTGCATGTTGAACACATGTATGTATAGCTGTAACATTGTATATGATACCAGGCTGTAGACACATAGGCATGTTGAAACACATGTATGTATAGGCTGTAACATTGTATATGATACCAGGATGTAGACACATAGTGCATGTTGAACACATATATGTATAGCTGTAACATTGTATATGATACCAGGATGTAGACACATAGTGCATGTTGAACACATATATGTATAGGTGTAACATTGTATATGATACCAGGATGTAGACTACATAGTGCATGTTTGAACACATATATGTATAGGCTGTAACATTGTATATGATACCACGGATGTAGACACATAGTGCATGTTGAACACATATATGTATAGGTGTAACATTGTATATGATACCAGGATGTAGACACATAGTGCATGTTGAACACATAGTATGTTATAGCTGTAACATTGGATATGATAACAGGATGTAGACACATAGTGCATGTTGAACACATGTATGTATAGCTGTAACATTGTATTGATACCAGGATGTAGACACATAGTGCATGTTGAACACATGTATGTATAGCTGTAACATTGTATATGATACCAGGATGTAGACACATAGTGCATGTTGAACACATGTATGTATAGCTGTAACATTGTATATGATACCAGGATGTAGACACATAGTGCATGTTGAACACATGTATGTATAGCTGTAACATTGTATATGATACCAGGATGTAGACACATAGTGCATGTTGAACACATTATGTATAGAGTGTAACATTGTATATGATACCAGGATGTAGACACATAGTGCATGTTGAACACATATATGTATAGCTGTAACATTGTATATGATACCAGGATGTAGACACATAGTGCATGTTGAACACATATATGTATAGGTGTAACATTGTATATGATACCAGGATGTAGACACATAGTGCATGTTGAACACATATATGTATAGCTGTAACATTGTATATGATACCAGGATGTAGACACATAGTGCATGTTGAACACATGTATGTATAGCTGTAACATTGTATATGATACCAGGATGTAGACACATAGTGCATGTTGAACACATATATGTATAGGCTGTAACATTGTATATGATACCAGGATGTAGACTACATAGTGCATGTTGAACACATTTATGTATAGCTGTAACATTGTATATGATACCAGGATGTAGACACATAGTCAATGTTGAACACATGTATGTATAGCTGTAACATTGTATATGATACCAGGATGTAGACACATAGTCAATGTTGAACACATGTATGTATAGCTGTAACATTGTATATGATACCAGGATGTAGACACATAGTGCATGTTGAACACATGTATGTATAGCTGTAACATTGTATATGATACCAGGATGTAGACACATAGTGCATGTTGAACACATGTATGTATAGCTGAACATTGTATATGATACCAGGATGTAGACACATAGTGCATGTTGAACACATAGTATGTATAGCTGTAACATTGTATATGATACCAGGATGTAGACACATAGTCAATGTTGAACACATATATGTATAGTTGTAACATTGTATATGATACCAGGATGTAGACACATAGTGCATGTTGAACACATATATGTATAGGCTGTAACATTGTATATGATACCAGGATGTAGACACATAGTGCATGTTGAACACATGTATGTATAGCTGTAACATTGTATATGATACCAGGATGTAGACACATAGTGCATGTTGAACACATATATGTATAGCTGTAACATTGTATATGATACCAGGATGTAGACACATAGTGCATGTTGAACACATATATGTATAGGTGTAACATTGTATATGATACCAGGATGTAGACACATAGTGCATGTTGAACACATATATGTATAGGTGTAACATTGTATATGATACCAGGATGTAGACACATAGTGCATGTTGAACACATGTATGTATAGCTGTAACATTGTATATGATACCAGGATGTAGACACATAGTGCATGTTGAACACATATATGTATAGGTGTAACATTGTATATGATACCAGGATGTAGACACATAGTGCATGTTGAACACATGTATGTATAGCTGTAACATTGTATATGATACCAGGATGTAGACACATAGTGCATGTTGAACACATATATGTATAGCTGAAACATTGTATATGATACCAGGATGTAGACACATAGTGCATGTTGAACACATTATGTATAGGTGTAACATTGTATATGATACCAGGATGTAGACACATAGTGCATGTTGAACACATGTATGTATAGTTGTAACATTGTATATGATACCAGGATGTAGACACATAGTGCATGTTGAACACATATATGTATAGCTGTAACATTGTATATGATACCAGGATGTAGACACATAGTGCATGTTGAACACATATATGTATAGGTGTAACATTGTATATGATACCAGGATGTAGACACATAGTGCATGTTGAACACATATATGTATAGTGTAACATTGTATATGATACCAGGATGTAGACACATAGTGCATGTTGAACACATGTATGTATAGCTGTAACATTGTATATGATACCAGGATGTAGACACATAGTGCATGTTGAACACATATATGTATAGCTGTAACATTGTATATGATACCAGGATGTAGACACATAGTCAATGTTGAACACATGTATGTATAGGTTGTAACATTGTATATGATACCAGGATGTAGACACATAGTGCATGTTGAACACATGTATGTATAGCTGTAAACATTGTATATGATACCAGGATGTAGACACATAGTGCATGTTGAACACATATATGTATAGCTGTAACATTGTATATGATACCAGGATGTAGACACATAGTGCATGTTGAACACATAGTATGTATAGCTGATAACATTGTATATGATACCAGGATGTAGACCACATAGTGCATGTTGAACACATGTATGTATAGGTGTAACATTGTATATGATACCAGGATGTAGACTACATAGTGCATGTTGAACACATATATGTATAAGCTGTAACATTGTATATGATACCAGGATGTAGACACATAGTGCATGTTGAACACATATATGTATAGCTGTAACATTGTATATGATACCAGATGTAGACACATAGTCAATGTTGAACACATGTATGTATAGCTGTAACATTGTATATGATACCAGGATGTAGACACATAGTGCATGTTGAACACATGTATGTATAGCTGTAACATTGTATATGATACCAGGATGTAGACACATAGTGCATGTTGAACACATATATGTATAGCTGTAACATTGTATATGATACCAGGATGTAGACACATAGTCAATGTTGAACACATGTATGTATAGTTGTAACATTGTATATGATACCAGGATGTAGACACATAGTGCATGTTGAACACATGTATGTATAGCTGTAACATTGTATATGATACCAGGATGTAGACACATAGTGCATGTTGAACACATATATGTTATAGCTTGTAACATTGTAATGATACAGGATGTGACACATATGATGTGAAACATTGTATATGTAACATTGTAAATACAGGATGTAACACATATGATGTTGAAACATGTATTATACGAATGTAAATACCAGTTGAGACACATAGTGATGTGAACATGTATTATACGAATGTAAATACCAGTTGAACACATATGTATGTGAACATGTATTATAGCGAATGAATATCAGTGTAACACATGTGATGTTGAACATTGTATATGTAACATGAATGTACCAGGATGTTGACACATAGTATGTGAACATTATATTATAGGTGTAACAATATGTCAGGAAATAATGTATGTTGAACATTATTATACGGAATGAATATCAGTTGAACACATAGTGATGTTGAACATATATTATAGTTGTAACATTATATGTCCAGGTTAACACATAGTATGTGAACATATATGTATACGAATGTAGATACAGGATGTAGACACATATGATGGTGAACATGTATTATACTAAGATGTAAATACAGTTGAACACATATGATGTTGAACACATGTATTATACGAATTGTATAGAACAGGATGTAGACACATATGATGTTGAACACATGTATTATAGCGAATGTAGAACAGGATGTAGACACATATGATGTTGAACATTATATGTACAGGTGTAACATATAGTCCAGTGTAACAATAGTATGTTGAACCATTATTATATTTAACATGATAGAACCAGATGTGACACATATGTATGTGAAACATTGTATATGTAACATGTATATATACAGGATGTAACACATATGATGTTGAACATATATGTATAGGTGTAACATTGATATGATACAGATGTAGACACATATGCATGTTGAACATTGTATATGAACAGTATATGATACCAGGATGTAGACACATATGATGTTGAACAATGTATGTATAGTGTAACATTGTATATGATACCAGATGTAGCATAGCTGTAACATGTATTTATACTAACATGTATATGATACCAGGATGTAGACACATAGTGCATGTTGAACACATATATGTATAGCTGTAACATTGTATATGAGGACCAGGATGTAGACACATAGTCAATGTTGAACACATATATGTATAGCTGTAACATTGTATATGATACCAGGATGTAGACACATAGTGCATGTTGAACACATGTATGTATAGCTGTAACATTGTATATGATACCGAGGATTTAGACACATAGTCATGTGAACACATATATGTATAGGTGTAACATTGTATATGATACCAGGATGTAGATCACATAGTGCATGTTGAACACATATATGTATAGCTGTAACATTGTATATGATAACCAGGATGTAGACACATAGTGCAATGTTGAACACATATATGTATAGCTGTAACATTGTATAGATACCAGGATGTAGACACATAGTGCATGTTGAACACATTATGTATAGCTGTAACATTGTATATGATACCGAGGATGTAGACACATAGTGCATGTTGAACACATGTATGTATAGGTGTAACATTGTATATGATACCAGGATGTAGACACATAGTGCATGTTGAACACATGTATGTATAGGTGTAACATTGTATATGATACCAGGATGTAGACACATAGTGCATGTTGAACACATATATGTATAGCTGTAACATTGTATATGATACCAGGATGTAGACACATAGTGCATGTTGAACACATGTATGTATTGCTGTATCATTGTATATGATACCAGGATGTAGACACATAGTCAATGTTGAACACATGTATGTATAGTTGTATCATTGTATATGACACCAGGATGTAGACACATAGTGCATGTTGAACACATGTATGTATAGCTGTATCATTGTATGATACCAGGATGTAGGCAACTGTGGTAATATACAATAAATCGTGTCATGTCTGTTTTGGAGTATGCAATGGCAATCCTGACTCTCAGCCATAAGCAGATAGAAAGGATGGAAAGGATACAGAATGAAGCTATGCGCATTATTCTTGGATGTACAAGAGATACAGCATGCAGGGCGATGCGCTACCTTCTTGATTTTCCAGCCATTGAAGAGAGTATGCAAGTTTGCAGGGCACGCGCCTACCTCAGAATTAACGCAAACACACAGCATCCACTGCCTAGTTAAATTAGGAAGGTGAAGGGCAGCAGGTTAAAAAGAGGACGGTCGTGGATGGGTCAAGCCGAAGACATTCTTCAACAGGTGTGTTCACTTGAGGACTTAGAACCTGGCGAGGAGTGGGTGCAAGTGCCAACAGACTTCTGCACATCCTTTTCAGTTTGCATCCAACTAGATAGAAAATGCAGACAAGAAAATCCGGCTGCTGTGGAGGCTGAAGTACAAGCGTTGATTTTCGAGAATTCGCTAGACAGGTGACGCGGTCATCTACACAGATGGGTCGGTCGTCCGACATGTGAGAAGCTCATGGGCCTTTACAGCTCGGGCCGGAGGGAGAATTGTGAAGGAGGACTCTGGTGCTTTCACTGAAACCACAAGTAGCCTGAACATGGAAGTCATGGCAGTAAGTAAAGCAATAACATGGCTCGAGACACAGACATTCACTAGGGCTTGTTTCCTTAGCGACTCAATGAACATGATCAAGAGGATAGAGGAGGGGTCGATCCGAAGAGAATGGTTGCTGCCTCTGGAGCGGTCTCGGCTGGCAAAGATTAGTTTCATCTTCGTGCCAGGTCATGCGGGAGTACAAGGAAATGAGCGGGCTGACAAGCTCGCAGGTGAGGCTACTGTGGAGGGCGGACGCGCCATGGACCAGGCTGACATTCTGAATGCTCTACGAGAAGTGAGACTTTTGCGAGAACCAAGTGATGACTGTGAATCTACAACAATGGCCAGACTGCGAGAGCAGCAAATTAAAAGAGGGGTGGCCAAACAAGAACACTACGCAGGAAGCCAAAGAAGATTGATAAACCAACACAGAACTGGCGTCGTTAGCCGCTACACGCTGCGGGATTTGCTGAGGAGGGGATCCGAGCACTTATGGACTGAATGGTCCGATGTGCAACGAGGATGATCTGTCGAGTAACTAACTAACTAACAATAAATCGTGACAGGCGTGCCTGCTATGGGAAGATTTTGATGTTTACATTCCGTGGAAAATGAAAGCGGCAATAACTAAGAGGTTTCAACGTCAGCCTCTAACTTGTACAGAGTGACTCGATTAGAGGTCTGGAGTGTGTGTGCGTTTAACAAATAAGAAACAAATGGTGAACTCCTCCTGTTATGTTATATTATGTTATGTTATGTTATGTTATGTTCTACCACAACACTGCATATTGAGCATTTCCATGAGTTATCAATCCCCCAATACAGCAGTCATCTCAAACTACTTCAACTCACTGTTCACATCGTCGGTAAGGTTTGAAGTTTTTTCTGTCGGGGGCAAAAAGGAAACTCTAACCTGCATAGTTCGCGGCGACTGCAATAGCCTTTAATAGGCTTTAATTCCTCAGGATCAAGACCCCCTCCCATACACTGCAAGGTACTAACATGGCAGTAAATGACAGCTATTTTGACAGACAGTTCACATGGGGAGTTAGTTATGCAATCTCCACTCTTGACGTGCTTGACCATCCTTCACACCCAATGAATGTCTTCTGACAAGTGTCTGAGTTTATTCAGTATCAAACACTCCAGTCTACACTGTATTCGTTATATCAGTCACGTCAAAGCTTCCTTCCATTTGTATTAGCTCATTTACCAGCCGGTCTGAGCTTTCATGTGGATATTCAAGTGAATAATGTGACGCGCGATTACCGAATGCTACTTAACTATTCGAAGCGGAGACTGATGCTGCGATATTCCGTAGCATTTTGATGAAGTCGGATATAATTATTGCGTGTAAGAGTCTTTCCTACTGCCTAAGCAAATGGGTTTTTTTTGGAGATAGCCGTTGATTTTCCACAGTTAAGGCTTTTAAAAAATTTTTGTTTCAGGGGGAGGTGGGGACGC
>JACEFZ010004526.1:0-122500 GCA_014155875.1 Cepaea nemoralis
AAAGAAATAAAAGCTAAAGGACGTTGATTCACCACACATAGTGATGATTACAGATGCACCATACAGCATCAGATCAGTAGTAACTACCGGAGAACAATCTAATAGTTACCTAGTGTTATATAATCTCGTGTAATAGAACACAAGACATTATACTTGAGGCTAGATAGACACGAGTGAGGATCCAGTACAGTAACAATTAACATTAATGACTGTGTACACACTGCAAAAGACTTGTGCAGTTTGTTTAGGAACATTAGGAACGGACATTGTGTAGAGTGCAACCGGTCCCTGATTAACTCTTAATACCACCGGTGTCTATTTCGGATGTTCATGAAATTGGATTACCAGAGGTCTACAGAGGCAAAGAATTATCCGGCAAGATGGTTCCGGCAACGGGTGAGACGTACTTGTTCTGACGTAACGTGCTGTGGTCTATCTTTGCTGTGATCAGCTGACTGAGTTGATGTCTGAGAGACAGAGTCTACACACTTTATAGAACACGTCACACATTTTCTTCGCATACACGTCTCATACACGTTACACTTTTATTTAATAAATTAATCTTTATTAATTTCTAGAAGCAAGAGTTGTTGAGTATGTTGCGTTGGGGAAGTATGAGAAGGGGGCATAGTACGACAGTGTGAGAGTGATAGGAAAAGGTGTCCATAGGCTGATGGAGTGTGTTGGACGGAAGCTGGTGGATTCTCCAGAATATTGAGGGGGAGAAAAAATAATATTATAATGTGGGTGTCGGATCTCCTCACTCCAGGGACGACACTTTAAAGGAGGACACGACACCCCCCCCCCCCCCCCTTCCTATCAAAAATTTGGCCCGTGCCCCCTTCACCGTATTTTCAGAACGTCATCCCCCCCCCCCTTTCATATTTCCTATCTAAAAATCCCCCACCCCTACACAGTATACGTAAAAATGGAAGGTAAATTTAATAGCATATACTAAAAACAAGTCTAGACATCTACATAAAATATGATTTGTGGGTCTACTTACTCTATAAAATGAATTTTAGAAGGATGAGACGTACATAACTGTAAAGTATGAAGGGAAAAACAATATCAAGTAATCGGTTCTTGTATTAACGCGATCTTGAAATGGTCATCATTCCCCCCCCCCCCCTGGAAACCCTAAAGTCCCCCCCCCCCCTGGAAACTCTAAAGTCCCCCCCCCCCGGGGGGGGGGGAATTCCCCACCGGTTGAGAACCACTGTGTTACATGATAAGGCAGATGTGGTCAGGATCCTTTGGGATCATCCCTATAGCGTAGATGAACAGATAAATCCTTATAGCCTGTGGAGAATGGAAAGGCGGGGAGTGACCAGAGGCTCTGGCCGACAATCAGTACTCCGATGAAAGGCCAGACGAACACATAATTAGACTACAGCTGGTATAATTAATATTGGAACTCTTCGCTGGCTGTTGAATACAAGGACGTAGCACGTATGGGAATGTTCCGAGTGCTATGAGTAAGGTTATTAACTTAACCCAATAGTGGAAGGCACTCATTAATTATTTGGCCACGTTATGCGACGAGATAATCTGGAAAGCCTGCGATAGTTTGGTAGCCCAAGGGTGCAGGAAATAGAGGTTTAAATACAATACTATATAACTACAGAATGTTGGGCGGCGTTCACTAAACCAGACATTTCACACTGTGTCAACGGCTTCGGGTGGAGGAGCACATTTGGGAGGGTACGAGCCTTATCTTGGGGCGAGGAAATGCAACCTAAAGACTAAATGTTATTGCATGGCAGATGAGGCCCTAAGCCTTGATCAGCAACTGGTCTAGGATCGAAGAGCCGACGAGCGGACAGTTAGAGCATTGCTTTGTTGATCAGGCAGCTTCTGCAGCTTATCTGGTTCCATGTGTACTGGTGTTACCTTTCCTCTGGAGTAAACTAGGCAGGCAGAGGGATCACGCTGCATGGGCAACTGATGATCTCTAAATTCAGCCCAGCCTTTGTGCTATGGAGAGATGTTAACTGTATCCCTAGTCTGTGCCATGGGTTGTAGCTGTTATGCCTTTTTGAAGCACAATGTAACAAACTATCATTTGTCAAGACAGTAAGGTGCCAGTAAGCAATATAACTATAATTACAATGCACAGTTTTATAAATGATTAATTTTATAATAGCGTGACTAGGTCACGAAAAATATCCCCCGATCGAAATGGATCACAAGTGAAGAAAGTTTCAAAAAGAATCCCCACTTTAGATGCCCAACCTTTGATACCACAAACCGGAAATATCAATTGGGGAACCCTTTGAGGCCAGTAAGAACGTTCATATATAAAAAGACACTTATTTTTTTACGCTCACAGCAGTAAATGAAACAAGTAGTTATTTTTTTTTTTTAAATGGAAAGCTATAGTTACCGACGGGGATTAGAACCTGTTACCTTCAAATGATGACAGCTCACACCATTGTGAAAATCAACACAAGACATTCTGCTTCGAAATAACATGCAGCTGATTTCCAACTCGGGAGGCTAGGATTGTGAAAGTGCGTTCACTACCCATAAACCACAGACGTCGGTGTGGAGAGGTATACAGGATGTGTAACCAGGTCAACATTCAGCGCACCACAAATTCCCGGCATCGTATTAGGTCAGGTTTCTTCCCTCCCCCCCCCCCCCCCCCCCGCCCCGTGGTTTTGTGGAACTGCAGGAAGTCTCCGTGGCCTAGTGGTTATGCCGCCAATCTCGCGCTCCGAAGTCTGCGGGCTCGATTACGGACTACGTCATTCGGTTCACGAGTGCAGTTTTCTCGGAGACTCCTCGGGGTCGTCGCTGGAGCTACGGAGTTCGTGTTCTGTGCAACGCTTATGCCAGGTCGCCCTGTGGAAAGAGACGACCCATACGGGATACAACCTGGTGCAATGAAGTCGATCCTCTTGTCTTTTAACCCCGCCCTACCCACCTCATTATTTTTTGTTGGTTGTGTGGCGTGTTTTTGTTGTTGGCATAACATTATCATCAGACACCAACTCAATGTCCAGGGTGGGGGAGGGTTGTGGGGAGGGAAGAAAGAAACAAAGGCGTCAAATCATCTCTAGTACGAACGTACTAAGTGTATATTTTCAAATTTATTGAAGTAGGTCCTAGTATTTATCGTAATATGCGACAGGAGGGCCACTCATTCAGCAACGCTGGCGTGTGCATTGAGAAGCCCGACCACATGACTAATGTTTGCACGCAAGCACTTGATCGGAAATTACCTTTTGACGCTCAGCATTCCCATCCCGAGTTGACATCTCAGGCCCCACTCTCAGCCTCTTCCGGAGAGGATGGGACAACAACCATCAGTCGCTGTTGGGAGTTTACCACAAATACATACACACGTAGACATATGAACGGATGTCTGTCAAGTCAAGCGTGGGAATTTACGTGACACTGTTATCTATAGTGAATAAACCACAGGCACGGCATTTGTGTTGAAAGAAGCTATTATATTACAGCTCAATCAATCCTAGCACGCTTGCCAGTTTACTCGCTGTTTATATGTTCGAATCTCCATCCAAGCTGAGATTTAAAAACAAATTGACCTGGATTTCTGAGCTGACCAGAGTAAAATAGCCATCAAGAAATATTCTGGGAAGTAAAAGTCAACTTGACTATATGATCCTGACTATATCACTGATGGAGTTCTGATTGATGCATATAGCCAATACGCATACAGATGTAGAAAAGTGTCCTATACCCCATTCCCCACCACAGCCCACAAGGATGGTTGACTATTGTGTCTATGCGACACAATTATAGGTGTGACAGTACGGAAATGATAAGGCGACATGCGATATGCTCGCACTTACACTCACAATGTGGTAGTCCTAATTTAGCGGTGATTTTATCTGCACCAACACACATTTATGCTGATTTAAATAATGTCATGCCTAACAGTGTCATGTCAGACCTACAATGGAGTATACTGTCTTTCCTATTTGTTGTTTTTGATGTTGTTTTGTTTTGTTTTGCTGTAGGTATGTGAAGTGTGAGAACTTTCACAATTTTGTAGGCTCGAGCGTTCGGACGAATACGTACCGGTCTTTCCCTCCCTTAACGAACGTCGAGAGGTAGCATCGGACACACGCCTGAAAGTGCTCATGCCACTGGTCAGCGTAGCTTCATAACCGTAACTCCATAATCACATCCCATTAATTGTAAACAGCAAATGGCTGTTGTGAGGAAACCTTGTCGTAATCATGTCCATATCTCACACATTCAGGGAAGGCGGTCAGCATGGCAGAAGGAGAAGAGCCCTCGGTGTACTGATGCCGAGGTAACGGGTTTAACCCCTATACAGGTCAGTTGACTTCTCGTTTAATTACTTGGGGACGTAAATTACAAGTACCTCTGAAGTCAGAGTGGATTCGCCTGAAGGCGAGGGACACTGGTAATTGGGAAACCTGATCTACACGCAATAATCAGTCCAATGCACTAGAAGTAGTAGCACGTGTATGAACCACGCTTGAGTTCAAAGCCAGCGAGTGCAAACAAACAACAACAAAAAACATTCCGGAAAGGCAGACCCTGACTGTCCCAAAATGTACTGCACTGAACGACCCGAGACCTCGATGTTGCACTGAACGCCTCGTTAGTCACCAAATGGAAATTGCCATTCCTGCAAATTTCTGAAGTTATCTCAACGGACACAAGTCTTGCAATGTATAGATTTCCAGCGTAGCTAGTTAGTTAAAAGAAATGTTTACCCAAAAATAATGTACACACAATTGAGGACCGGTCTCCCTGGCCTAGTAGGTTAACACCTTTCTCCGTAATCCCGTATAGTCTCGTCAGTAACGCAGCTGCGCGAGAATCGGCAGCGGTTCGCGCCGCGCTGGTACCTTACGGGGGTATGTGAGCCGGTCGCTCAGGAAGCAATGGCAATCTACTGAGCGTAATCTTGCCTAACACATCAATAGCAGCTGAAAAATGCTGGTGTTGACTGCGACGTCCTGTAAGGGATATGCTATAAAAAAAAACACACACACACACAATTGAGAACCTGAAAGAAGCAATCAGAATTGCCATTCAAGAAATATCAAGGTATTTGACAATAAGAAGACAAGACAAGAAGATATTTGACAATAAGAAGAGACGTGTACATTCATGTCTTGAAGCCCGTGGTGAACATTTCCACACCTGTTATAATGATTACTTCATTGGTACATTCCAGCTTCCGCAAAACAGCGTTAGACCATAGCAGTGACTATTGTAACTAATTTAAGGAATGTTTAGCACATTTTTTGATGACCTCATGTACTTCATTTTCCAAACTTGTTCTACACATTGTGCCACTTGGAATGCTTATCAGTGAGTGAATTAAGGAAAGCGAGAACTAGAATCGGTCAGCTGTCAATAGAACACAATCACAATTACTGTCTGTGCCTTATGCAGTAATGTATGGCTGCTGGTTTTCTAGTGACTGCCGCTTCCATCAACGATGAACTGTATTTTTCGTGACGGACCTTTGTGTCGGCATTCTGGCAGTGGCATTATATGTATAGTATACCCGTGCGGACTGTTGGTTTGTCGAAACTCCTGTCTGTTCCAATGTTCACATGGGGCAGCTAGGAGCATTTTATGTGATATTCACTGCCACAGGAACGGAGAATTATAGAGACGACCCTTTGCCGTGAAGTTAGAACAGCGGCTTACTAATAATCACAAATGACAAAATGCTTGGAATGCTTACTATTGAGATTACCTCAGAGTGGCATTCCCCCGCACCTAAAGGAAGTGTAGTATCAACCTCGGTGTTGTTCGGGATTATTCGATCGAGTGTCAGCAGTTGAGAGTTAATATTACTTTGTTGGTGCAATTAACAAAAATAGAAATTAAGAGAATGTTTCCTGGCGAGCTATCACGTACTATGTTATCTTCCTTTCTGATTAGGAAAATACGTAATTGGTGTTTCCCACCATAGAATATTTCTATTCCGCAGGTAAGTTCCCATACTCGCTACAACACGTAATGAGCTAGCTATATTATGTTGAGATCTCAGCCCAGGATTGTTTCCCGGCAAGTCTTTCGTCTTTCTATGATCTACCGCCTCCAGTTTGAGTTTGGTTATGGGGTTTTCCATGCTCTGCATTTCCTGGTGCGAGGAAATGCAACCCAAAGACAAAATACGTCATGGCAGGGCAGACCAGGCCCTAAGCCTTGGTTGGCAGCTGGTCTAGGATCGAAGCTCCGACAGGCGGACAGTTAGAGCATTGCTTTGCTGATCCGGCAGCTTCTGCAGCTTGTCTTGTTCCAGATGTATAGGTGTTAACTTTCCTCTGGAGTGAACTAGGCAGGCCGAGAGAGGGATCATGCTGCATGGGCAACACATGGTTTCTTTATTTTAGCCCAGGCTTTGTGCTATGGAGAGGCAATAACTCCATCCCTGGTCTTAACCGGTCTCGGAATCAAAGCGAGAGGAAACTGTTACGGGTTATAAGTCCTTGTCAGTTGGCGTAGACATGGGGCGCCACGCGTTGCCTCTGACGGTGGGAGACACCTACAGGTGTCACTGATCAGCTACCGCCCGCCTCAAGCTGGGCAGCCCCCGGCCAATTGGGTGCTGATCCGCCACAGCCTGCCTGCTTCAATGGGTGCTTGGGGCTAGGACAAAATCTGAATCGCAGGCTGTAAAACCAATGCACCAGGTACTAATAAAAAGAATAATAGAAACCTCAAGCTACGGCTTGCAACCTGGAACGTGAGAACCATGTGTCCAGGATTTTCCACTGACTTGACAAATATTGACGATGTGAGAAAAACGGCTGTGATTGATGCTGAACTCAATCGTCTTAACATTGATATTGCTGGCCTGCAGGAGACTCGCCTCGCTGAGGAAGGGTCACTCAGGGAAAACAATTACACCTTTTTTTGGAAGGGAAGAGGGCAGGCAGAAAAAAGGCAACACGGTGTGGGCTTTGCAGTGAAGAATTCGCTACTGGGAATGATTGATATCCCAGCTGGAGGTAATGAAAGATTATTATCACTGCGCTTGGCAACCTCTTGTGGATTTGCCACCATTCTCACTGCATATGCACCGACACTCACTTCCTCTGATGATGTGAAGGATACGTTCTATGAGCAGCTAGACTCTGCGATCAAGGCAGTTCCAAAATCCGACTACATTTATATGCTCGGTGATTTCAATGCTCGTGTGGGCAAGGACTCGAGTTCATGGCCAGTGTGCCTTGGAAAATACAACATCGGTCGCATGAATGATAATGGGCAAAGGCTGCTGGAGCATTGCACTAGAAATGACCTATGTATTACAAACTCCTTTTTTAAAACAAAAGAGATGCATAAGGTCACATGGAAACATCCAAGATCCGGCCATTGGCATCAGCTGGACTTCATTATCACACGGAGACAACATCTGAACCATACATCATTAACTCGAAGTTACCACAGTGCTGACTGTGATACAGATCATTCTTTGGTTGTTGCAAGGGTTAGACTGAGACCAAAGAGAATCTACACAGCTAAACACAAGTCTAGCCCCAGGATTAATATTATTAACACTCACGATCCTGGTAAGTGCTTTGAATTTCAACAGCAACTTGAGGACGCTTTCAATGATACATCAGAAAATTGTATAGTAAATGATAAATGGAGTAAACTTAAGGAAACTATTTATAAAACAGCGGTAGGGGTTTACGGCACTGTGGATCATAAGAGGCAGGACTGGTTTGCGGCAAACAGCCAGATACTGCAGCCCTTGATTGATAAAAAGAAGATAGCTCTCTTAAGAAACAAGGAAAGACCAACGCGTAACACTCTGAGTGAGCTGAAGCAAGCGAGGAAGGATGTACAAAAGGCTGCCAGGCAGTGTGCGAATGACTATTGGATCAAGTTATGTGAGTCCATTCAAATCGCAAGTGATAAGGGAAACATCAGAAGCATGTATGAAGGGATAAAGAAAGCCTGTGGTCCAATGATCAAAAGAAGTGCACCACTGAAAACCTTGACTGGAGAAATCATCACTGATAAGAAACAGCAGATGGATAGATGGGTCGAGCACTATTTATAGCTTTACTCAAGTGAGACAAAGCTGGCGGATGATGCCCTCAACGCCATAGAGGCCCTGCCAACTCTTGACCACCTGGACACACTTCCCACTATAACAGAAGTTAAGTGTGCTATAAATGAGCTTGCATCTGGCAAGGCTCCAGGTAAGGATGGGATTCCAATAGAGGTGATCAGGAGTGGGCAAGACACCCTCGCTCTACAGATCCACCAGCTAATAGAGCTATGCTGGCGAGAAGGACAAGTCCCACAGGATTTCAAAGATTCAAACATCATAACGCTGTACAAGAACAAGGGAGATCGGAGCGACTGCAACAACTATAGGGGTATCTCACTTCTGTGTATTGTTGGGAAAGTATTTGCCAGAATTGTCCTGCGCAGACTTCAAGTCCTGGGAGATCAAGTCTACCCCGAATCAGAGTGCGGCTTCCGTCAGAACCGGTCTACCATTGATATGATATTCTCATTGCGACAGATGCAAGAAAAATGCCGGGAACAAAATCAGCCACTGTTTATTGCCTTCATCGACCTCACAAAGGCATTCGATTTGGTCAGTCGTGAGGGTCTGTTCAAAGCACTAAAGAAGATTGGCTGTCCACCAACTCTTCTGTCCATTGTGGAATCGTTCCACACAGGCATGAAGGGTATAATCAAGTTTGATGGCTCAACTTCAGAAGAGTTTGAAATCAAGAGTGGAGTTAAGCAAGGTTGTGTACTAGCCCCCACCCTCTTTGGGATATACTTTTCACTTCTACTGAAATATGCCTTTCGTGATCAGGATGACGGTATATACATTCACTCACGCTCAGATGGTGGCCTCTATAATGCTCAGAGATTGAAGGCCAAGACCAAAATTAGCAGGGTACTAATCAGAGAGTTGCTTTTTGCGGATGATGCTGCGATTACGACCCACTCTGAGGAAGAATTACAACATCTACTATCTGCATTCTCCAATGCTTGTTCTGAATTTGGTTTAACAATTAACAAAAAGAAGACACAGATTATGTCACAAGGTGCACATGGTGTACCATCAATCTTTATTGACGACGCCGAACTGGAGATAGTAGACCATTTTACATATCTAGGATCAGAGGTAAATAGCAAATTATCCCTCGATCAGGAAATCAACATCAGGATTGGCAAGGCAGCAACAACAATGAACATGTTAGCAAAAAGAGTCTGGGAGAACAGGAAGCTTACTGCCAAAACAAAAGTCCTCGTCTACCAAGCCTGTGTCCTTAGTACTCTTCTTTATGGCAGTGAAACCTGGACAACTTACTCACGCCAAGAGAAACGTTTAAACAGCTTTCATATGCGGTGTCTGCGAAGAATACTTGGTATTAAGTGGCAAGACAAAATCACAAATACTGAAGTATTGGAAAGATCAGGTTGTGTGACGGTGTATTCCATGCTCAGTCTTCGTAGACTTAGATGGATAGGACACGTTAGGAGGATGGATGATGGTAGAATACCAAAGGACATCTTTTTTGGTGAATTACAGACGGGTAGGAGATCTCAGGGTCGGCCTCTACTACGATACAAAGATGTGTGTAAGCGGGACATGATTGATACAGGCATTGATAATGCACAATGGGAGCACGTCGCCGCTGAACGTGTTGCATGGAGGGCAACTATCAGAAATGGAATAAAGACAAAGGAGAAAATGATTGCAGATAAAGCACACACAGAGCGTGAGAGACGTAAGATGGTGCAAAATGGTGGAAATGACCATGTTTTCACATGCACCTACTGTGGGCAAACATTTGCAGCAAGAATTGGCCTTACCAGCCACACTCGCCAATGCACAATGGGAGCACGTCGCCGCTGAACGTGTTGCATGGAGGGCAACTATCAGAAATGGAATAAAGACAAAAGAGAAAATGATTGCAGATAAAGCACTCACACAGCGTGAGAGACGTAAGATGGTGCAAAATGGTGGAAATGACCATGTTTTCACATGCACCTACTGTGGGCAAACATTTGCAGCAAGAATTGGCCTTACCAGCCACACTCGCCACCGCCATGGATCGTAGTTATTGCCATATGACAGTTATTAAGCCTTTTTGAAGCACAATGTACCAAACTATCGTCTGTCAAGACTGGAAAGGTGCCAATGGCAATGGCATTTCCTGATCACTGCTGCACATTACCATAGCATACAACGTAGGCCCTGCATCAAATGAAGCCTCCATGGATCAAAGGAAACGTCCACGATTTGTCCTTTGCCTCCCTTTGAGAGCCGGACATCATACACGCAGCTCTTACGGACGGGACTGCAGGGGTGCACCTTCGTAGATAGAGTGGACGCAGATGGCGCACCACGCGGAGACAGAGCGATGTCCCACGACGTTGCCCAGTCAACAAATATTGGGAAGACGTAAGAAGGGTCGGTCGAAAGGTCAAATATCTCAGCTCTACTGTAAACAGACATGGGGCAAAACCGTTTTATAATTTTTAAAACCAGATGGACGAATGAACGCACGAGCGATTAACAAAGACCGACAAAGAGGAAGAAGAGGAAGGAGGAGGAGGAGGCGGCGGATGAGGAAGAAGAAGAAGAAAGGATGTCAGCATGGCCGAGCAGACAAGACCGCTAGCTCATAAACTTCCGGTATGCTGATGGCGAGGTAGCAGGTTCAACCCCTACACCGGTCAGTTGGACTAAAATGTTGACTTCTCGTCATTGTGATTTTCCTGGGATGGTGAATATTCATCATGTATATTCATCAGTAATAAAGCTTCTATGTGTGTGCAAAACCGGAGTTCTCAAGTGCATAATAGTTGTCGATCATAGTGAATGATCGGTGATGAATGTGGCTGGTCCATCCTGCTGTACTGAGCTATGTCTGCAAATTATACAGACCTTAAATAACAGCCAATGTCTGCCTTTGCAGGAGATTGTGACAAAGGAGAAGAAGAAGAAGAAGAAGAAGAAGAAGAAGAAGAAGAAGAAGAAGAAGAAGAAGAAGAAGAAGAAGAAGAAGAATTTAAACACATTCAACATTGCGTATTCCACTAACCAAAATGCCACAAGTTTGTGGGTGGTGGTGTGGTTGTGGTAGATTACATCTATCTTTATGTAAACAGGCAGATGTAACTAGTTCAAGATATAACATAATGCCTATGCAGGCGCCCTAAATATATCATAAATTTTTCAAGACATGGCCCTAGGGTTAATAGTCATCCTTTCGTCTACGGCAATGATTAACAACGGGAACAGCTTAAGCATGCCCCGTATTACCAGAAAAGAATGTGAGGGTCATTTGATGTGTAAAGGCATTAATCACGTTAATACAGCTTAGCATTGAGTGGTAATCAGCTATCTGAATGGAGTGTGGTGTTAGTATCTATCCAATTTATAGCCTGGCTCAGAGAAAACGTTACACCTGATGTTAACTCAGCTCCTGAGAAGTTACTCATAGACCCCCCCCCCCTCTCTCTCTCTCTCTCTCTCTCTCTCTCTCTCTCTCTCTCTCTCTCTCTCTCTCAAATGTGAAGACTGAAGACTTAACGCAGCACTTAGCAAACCGCGGGAAGATGAAGCACAAGAGCAACACGCTAAACATTAAGAACACCAATGACTTAAAATGGATGTCTGCAAGTGGACATTCCCTCTCTAGCAGTGGTTCTCAACCGGTGGGGAATCCCCCCGGATTTTAGGGTTTTCGGGGGGGGGGGGAGAGAGAGAGAGAGAGAGAGAGAGAGACAGAGAGAGAGAGAGAGAGAGAGAGAGAGAGAGAGAGAGAGAGAGAGAGAGATTATTTCAAGATCGCGTTAATACAAGAACAGATTACTTGATATTGTTTTTACCTTCACACTTTATGGTTCTGTGCGTCTCACCCTTCTGAAATTCATTATATAACGTAAGTAGACCCGCAAATCACGTTTTATGTAGACGTCTAGACTTGTTTTAGTATGTGCTATTAAATTTAGCTTCCATTATTACGTATACTGTGTAGGGGTGGGGGAGGTAGGGGGATTTTTAGGGTGGACAAACGAAAAGGGGGCGACGTTCTGAAGATATGGTGAAGGGGGGCATGTGCCAAAAAGGTTGAGAACCACTGTACTACAGAGACCAGCATGCCTTCTGGAATGGCCGTGTTCAGTTTTAAACATGGATAGATTTCATATGTAAGGACGATGTTGGTCTATGCAGTGATAGTGAAAACAGGAAATGTTGCAACGTTTCGAGAATGTTCCTATCATCATCTTCAGGCTCTGACATGAAACATGAAATAGGAAGCATACTGGACAAATCTCATCCAACCGTCGCCTACAGGTTATCGGAAATATTAAGCTGACGAGTATCGTCTGTGACGGAAAGCCAGTACTCATCGCCGAGAAAGGCTAGATCTACAGCTTTCGTTCCAGTGTGTCCTAATTGTAACTGTTATTGTTTCCATTATATGAATATCGATATGACATTGTAATGAATGGTGCTAACAACATACGATTAACGTTTAACATGATATGACAACTTCGAGAGAGAGAGAGAGAGAGAGAGAGAGAGAGAGAGAGAGAGAGAGAGAGAGAGAGAGAGAGAGAGAGAGAGAGAGAGAGAGAGAGAGAGAGAGAGAGAATGGGAGGGGGGGGGGGGGGCGGAATGCACGGTATACAATAACTGTTATACAGTATATAGACAGATAGGTTGCCTCTGACGGTGGGAGACACCTACAGGTGTCACTGATCAGCTACCGCCCGCCTCAAGCTGGGCAGCCCCAGGCCAATTTGGTGCTGATCCGCCACAGCCCGTCTGCTTCAATGGGGATTTGGGGCAAGGACAAAATCTGAATCGCAGGCTGTAAAACCAATGCACCAGGCCCTAATAAAAAGAAAGATAGAAGCCGCAAGCTACGGCTTGCAACATGGAACGTAAGAACCATGTGTCCAGGAGTTTCCACTGACTTGACGAATATCGACGATGTGAAAAAACGGCTGTGATTGATGCCGAACTCAATCGTCTTAACATTGATATTGCTGGCCTGCAGTAGAATCGCCTCGCTGAGGAAGGGGCACTCAGGGAAAACAATTACACCCTTTTTTGGAAGGGTAGAGGGCAGGCAGAAAAAAGGCAACATGGTGTGGGCTTTGCAGTGAAGAACTCTTTACTGGGAATGATGGAAATTCCTGCTGGAGGTAATGAAAGACTATTATCCCTGCGCTTAGCAACCTCTTGTGGGTTTGCCACCATTATTACTGCATATGCACCGATACTCGCTTCCTCTGATGATGTGAAGGATTCATTCAACGAGGAGTTAGACTCTGTGACCAAGGCAGTTCCAAAATCCGACTACATTTATATGCTCGGTGATTTCAATGCTCGTGTGGGCAAGGACTCGAGTTCATGGCCAGGGTGCCTTGGAAAATACAACATCGGTCGCATGAATAAGAAAAATGGGCACAGGCTGCTATGGCATTGCACAGAAATGACCTATGTATTACAAACTCCTGTTTTAAAACAAAAGAGCTGCATAAGGTCACATGGAAACATCCAAGATCCGGCCATTGACATCAGCTGGACTTCATCATCACACGGAGACAACATCTGAACCATACATCATTAACTCGAAGTTACCACAGTGCTGACTGTGATACGGATCATTGTTTGGTTGCTGCAAGAGTTAGACTGAGACCAAAGAGAATCTACACAGCTAAACACAAATCTAGCCCCAGGATTAATATTATTAACACTCACGATCCTGAAAAGTGCTTTGAGTTTGAACAGCACCTTGAAGACGCTTTCACTGATACACCAGAAAATTGTACAGTAAGTGAAAAGTGGGGTAAACTTAAGGAACCTCTTTATAAAACTGCAGTAGGGGTTTACGGCACTGTGGATCACAAGAGGTAGGACTGGTTTGCGGAAAACAGCCAGATACTGCTGCCCTTGATTGATAAAAAGAAGATGGCTCTCTTAAGAAACAAGGAAAGAAATACGCGTAACACTCTCAGTGCGCTGAAGCAAGCAAGGAAGGATATGCAAAAGGCTGCCAGGACTACTACTGGATCAAGTTGTGTGAGTCCATTCAAATCGCAATTGATAAGAGAAACATCAGAAGCATGTATAAAGGGATAAAGACAGCCTATGGTCCAATGATCAAAGGAAGTGCACTACTGAAAACCTTGACTGGAGAAATTTCTTATCACTGATAAGAAACTGCAGATGAATAGATGGGTAGAGCACTATTTAGAGCTTTACTCAAGTGAGACCAAACTAACGGATGATGCCCTCAACGCCATAGAGGCCATGCCAACTCTTGACCACCTGGACATACTTGCTACCATAACAGAAGTTAAGTGTGCTATAAATGAACTTGCATCTGGCAAGACTCCAGGTAAGGATGGGATTCCAATAGAGGTTATCAGGAGTGGGTAAGACACACTCACTCTATAGATCCACCAGCTAATAGAGCTATGCTGGCGAGAAGGACAAGTCCCACAGGATTTCTAAGATTCAAGCACAATAACGCTGTACAAGAACAAGGGCGATCGAAGCGACTGTAACAACTATAAGGGTATTTCACTTCTGTGTACTGTTGGGAAAGTATTTGCCAGAATTGTTCTGCGCAGACTTCAAGTCCTAGGAGATCTAGTCTATAACGAATCACAGTGCGGCTTCCGACAGAACCGGTCTACCATTGATATGCTATTCTCATTGCTTTCCGCTGGATAGAAAACTCGATACATACACATATTGTGATTGTAACTGACTCAGAAAGCATGCTGAGAAGGGTGAGAACAGGCAAGCTTTGTGCAGAGTGGCTTGCTTCGCTTCGGAGGTCACGGGTAGCAAGCATCACCTGGATCTTTTCTCCTGGGCATGCCGGTGTGCTGGGGAATGAACAGGCGGACAGATTGGCTGGCTCGGCAGAACTTGGTGGAGTACTGATGCATGACAAGGCAGATGTGGTTGCGGCCTTGTGGGAGCACGTGTACACCTCGGAGGAGCAAATGGATAACCATAGTCTGATTAGAATGAGGCAGCGAGGAGTGACGAGGGGATCTGGCCGACGCTCGATGCTCAGAGGAAAGGCGAGACGGACATATAATCAGATTGCTACTGGAACTATTAGTGTTGGAACTCTTCGCTGGTTGCTGAGGATGGAGACGGAGCGCTTATGGGAATGTCCCGAATGCTGTGATGTCGGTTCCTAGATCAATCAATCAATCAATCAATTGCGACAATTGCAAGAAAAATGCCGGGAACAAAACCAACCACTGTTTATTGTCTTCATCGACCTCACAAAAGCATTTGATTTGGTCAGTCTGTTTAAGGCATCTAAAGAAGATTGGCTGCCACCAACACTTCTGTCCATTGTGGAATCGTTCCACACAGGCATGAAGGGTATAATCAAGTTTGATGGTACAACTTCAGGAGAGTATGAAATCAAGAGTGGAGTTAAGGAACGTTTTGTACTATCCCTCACCATCTTTGGAATATACTTTTCAATTCTACTGAAATATGCCTTTCGTGATCAGGATGCCGGTATATACATTCACTCACGCTTAGATGGCGGCCTCTATAATGCTCAGAGATTGAAGGCCAAGACCAAAATTAGGAGGGTACTAATCAGAGAGTTGCTTTTTGCGGATGATGCTGCGATTACGACCCACTCTGAGGAAGAATTACAACATCTACTATCTGCATTCTCCAATGCTTGTTCTGAATTTGGTTTAACAATTAACAAAAAGAAGACACAGATTATGTCACAAGGTGCACATGGGGTACCATCAATCTTTATTGACGACGCCGAACTGGAGATAGTAGACCATTTTACATATCTAGGATCAGAGGTAAATAGCAAATTATCCCTAGATCAGGAAATCAACATCAGGATTGGTAAGGCAACAACAACAATGAACATGTTAGCAAAAAGAGTCTGGGAGAACAGGAAGCTTACTGCCAAAACAAAAGTCCTCGTCTACCAAGCCTGTGTCCTTAGTACTCTTCTTTATGGCAGTGAAACCTGGACAACTTACTCACACCAAGAGAAACGTTTAAACAGCTTTCATATGCGGTGTCTGCGAAGAATACTTGGTATTAAGTGGCAAGACAAAATCACAAATACTGAAGTATTGGAAAGATCAGGTTGTGTGACGGTGTGTTCCATGCTCAGTCTTCGTAGACTTAGATGGATAGGACACGTTAGGAGGATGGATGATGGTAGAATACCAAAGGACATCTTTTTTGGTGAATTTCAGACGGGTAGGAGATCTCAGGGTCGGCCTCTACTACGATACAAAGATGTGTGTAAGCGGGACATGAATGATACAAGCATTGATAATGCACACTGGGAGCAAGTCGCCGCTGAACGTGTTGCATGGAGGGAAAATATCAGAAATGGAATAAAGACAAGGGAGAAAATGATTGCAGATAAAGCACACACAGAGCGTGAGAGACGTAAGATGGTGCATGATGGTGGAAATGACCATGTTTTCACATGCATCCACAGTGGACGAACATTTACAGCACGAATTGGCCTTATCAGCCACACTCGCCACTGCCATGGGTTGTAGTTATTAAGCCTTTTTGAAGCACAATGTACCAAACTATCGCCTGTCAAGACGGCAAGGTGCCAATGAGACAGAGAGGACAAGCAGACAAGTACACAATGCATTTCGCCTCACAACATCATCATGTAGCGGGTCATTTGTAGAACTTGGCTCTCATCGCGGCCGGCCCATCTCCATCTCTGGTCATTACCTGTCTCATGCACCCTCATGCCCAAGACATCTGCAATGGCCCATGTCCATCTTTGTGCTGGTGGACCCATGCGAATTAATCCAGGAGCCATACCGCCTATCACTGTTCTTTCCAATCCACAGTGACGTCAGTTACCAAGAGATGATACAGTTTATAAGCCCGTTTTCTTCCATGTTCAGCCCTGTAGACTTCTCCTTGGCCCACGATATCCTAAGTTCTTTTCTGAACACTTAAGCTGAAAACCCCCAAGTTTCTTTCTTCGGTGATTATGAAAAGTTCAATGACTCACGTCTATTTTTACATCAATCACAAAGCCGTAACAGCGGAAATCAAAACCATCATACGGGAACCTTGGATCACAGAACCGTAGACAAAACAGCGTGGCGAAATAAGAACAGGAACCAGAAGTGAAGTGCAATAGTTCACACGAAGCATGTCTACAAGAGGGAATTCGGTCAATGTCTGCAGATCCTGGAGTGAACTTGGCTGAAATGAAATGTAATTATATGTGTTGGTGCCGCTTCTGCTGGCTGCACCTTAAGGAAGCGTTCTACAGTTCCCACTAATCGCATCGATCATCCAGACACCAGTTTGTTCTAGTATATCCTCCCGGAAAGCAGAAGTCAGCAGGTATCACATGCACTCTTCACAGATGGAAAAGGGACATCTCCGTAGCGAAGTGGTTACCCAGCCTGTCGCGCGCTCCGTAGCTTGTGGGTTCGATTCCCGGGCTGCCATATTCGGTTACCGAGTACAATTATCTCGGAGATTCAACGGGATCGTTGCTGGTGCTACCGAGTTCGTACTTTGTTGGGCGCTTTCGGCAGGCCGCCTTGCGAAAAGAGACCGAGCCATACGGGATAAGGAAGTCGGTCACCTTGCCCTTTAAACCCTTTTACTGTTGACGCTAATCGCATCGATCATTCAAACACTTGCTAATTCTAGGATATCCTTCGCGAAAGCAGAAGTTACTAGGTATTACACGCGCTCTTCACAAATGGTAGAAAAGAAAACAAAAAACGTTGCTTAAACTAAACAACAGCGTAATGAATACTATAAGTCAAGCACTATAACCTTAATCCGGATGCAAGAGTAAACAATACAAAGTTAATGCATATGTGTGTAAGTGGAGGCATATATATATATATATATATATATATATATATATATATATATATATATATATATATATATATATATATATATATATATATATATATATATGCATATGTGTGTGGGGGTATACAAATGTGTGAGGGGGTATGAATATGTGTATGTGGTGGTATGCATTTATGTGTGAGTTGCTGTAGTCTAGTGGCTAGACACTCGTCTGCAAACACGATGGTTAGGGACTAGATCCGCACTGGGGTAGATTTAAATTTAACAGATTCAGTACCAAACAAAAAGTAGGTTTAATCACAAATGTATGGCGGAAAATGGGAAGTAGGGGTGTGTCATAGTTATGACTTATTATGTTTTATTATATATCAAACTACAGAGGGTTACATCTATTATTTACACAACTAGTGTGCAGTAGAAGAGCTAGAATGCCAGGCTCACCTTCGGGAGACCCGGGTTAGAATCCTCGGTAAGCTGTGGATTTTTTTCTGTCAGAGGCAAAAAGAAAACCCTATGCACAGTTCGTGGCGACGGCATTAGCCAGGCGACTTATACCTACGGCTCAAGACCATCCTGCCCAACACCGCAAGGTATTACATGCAGCAGATGACAGTTTTGTTTTCTTTTTTAAAAGTGTGCAGCAAAAGAATTGAAATGTACTTACCGTTGTTGTTGTTACTGCAAGTATCAACAGATTCCAGGATGTTGTAGATCTTCAGCATGCTGATGGAAAGTCTCATAATCGAGGCCTTATCCAGCTGACTGGATACGTTGTACGGCAGAGGCAGACAATTGGCCAGCTCCGTGAAGACCTCGGACTCCTTGCCCCGACGACAGCGAGCAGCGTCGCGAGACTTCTCTTTGCGCTTTCTCCGTATTTCTGAAAAACAAAGTCATATATTCGCAATCACTAAAGAAGATGGCGAGGGACACTGGACATAGGGAAAGCTAATCCATACAGCAAAAATTCAATCCGGGGCAATAGACGTAGTAGCTGGCTGAGTTCAAAGCGAGTGAACGCTTAACAGAACAACAAGAAAACACAAGAAGACAGAAAAGCTGGGGCTGTTGAGTTTAGATATTACATAAACGTTCGGACCAAGGAGAAGGAAAATATTAACATTCTACAAGATCTGAACATCGTTGAAGAAATCAGGGCTCACAAAAAGTATTATGTTATCAGAAATTGATATACAGTAAAATCTCGGTTTTCGTTGCCTTCGATTATCATCGGTTTAGGTTTTTACTCGATTTTTATTTCCGCAAAAATGTGTCTCGGTTTTCGTAGGTTGTCTTGGATTTCGTCCGAGTGCCTACTTTTGCGATAACAAAGGGACCCACGCGTTCTTCTGCTCAGTTTGGCGTTGTTTTTCGTTGTGTGAGCATCACTTGCTAATAATAAAATACGAGAGTGGCATTAAGATTGCTGAAATCGGCCGCATGTACGGGAAATCACCATCCACGTTAAGTTCCGTTGAGGCGAAAAAGGAAGAAATAAAGGAGGCTAATGTAGCGAAAAGCATGAATTTGCTAACGAAACAGAGATCGCAGCAACTGAAGATGTGAAGCAGTAATTATTAATTTGGATAAATCAAAACCAGTTAGATGGCGATTCTGTTTCGGAGGCAATCATATGTGAAAAAGCCAGACTGTTGTACGCCGGTCTCATTAAGAAAATGGGTGGGACGAGTGCTAGTGTACTTGGTGATTTTGAGACCAGCAGAGGATGATTTTAAAAATTCAAGGGGCGTACTGACATCACCATCATCAAGTGCCGCCGCCGGCTGGCGTAGGCGTTCATGGCTCTCCACAGATCTCAGTCTTTGGTGTTCTGGAGCAACTCTGCTGATGATATTCCTCCATGCCACCGTCTCATTCCGTCCAGCATCATTTCTCTTGGTCTGCCTCTGCCTCTCTTCCCCTATATCTTTCAAGCTGTAACGATGTTCTCCAAAGCCTCTCTTCTCGTGACATGAAAAAAGAAAGCTGTTTGTCTCTTTCTTATTGTTGTGTATAGTGTTCTAGTTTCATTAGCCTCTTTCAGGCAATCGTTGCTAGTTACTCTGGCAGTCAAAGGAATTCGCAACATTCGTCATAACAAGCACATCTCTGTTGCTTCTAAGTTCTTCCTAATTTGTTCATTTACATTCCAAGATTCGCTGCCATACAGCAAAAGTGGTTCTATATAGCATTTTCGCACTCTCTTTCTTACATTCATTGATAGCGACTTATTGCATAAGATACTATTCATTTTCTGAAATGCGGATTTTGCCTGCCCTATTCTGCTCTTAATCTCTGTTGTACATCTTCCATCTGATGTTATAAGTGCCCCTAGGTATTTAAAATTATCCACTTGGTTAAGCATTTCCCCTTCTATTTCTATGTCACATTTTGGTGTCCCCATTTTCTTTGATATCACCATTGTTATGTTTTTTTTATATTCAAGGAGAGTCCTTTCTGTGCACTCTCTGCTACTATAATGTCCAACAATTGTTGTAGGTCTGTTGCATTATCCACCACCAATACTGTGTCATCTGCATGGCGTATATTGTTTATATTATATCCTCCGATTAGTATTCCTGGCTTCTCTTTGATCTCTCTCATTATTACTTTGCTATATAGGGAGAAGAGATCGGGTGACAAGACACACCCCTGTCGTACTCCTAGCTTTATCTGTTCGTAACTACCCTCTTTATTTCCCATTTTAATTGCTGCTACTTGGTTCCAGTATATATTCTTTAATATTCTTAAATCTTTCCCATCAATGTTGATATCTTCCAACATTTTAATCAGCTCATCATGTTTTACTTTATCAAATGCCTTAGTATAATCTATGAAGTATAAATATATGTCTCTCTGGTTCTCTATTGACCTTTCTATTAGTGTTCGTAATATATATATATATATATATATATATATATATATATATATATATATATATATATATATATATATATAGCATTGTTTGTACTATATACACTTGTTTGTACTGACATACACAGTGTTATTATGAACGGCGAAGATGCGAGTTGGGACAAGTTTGGAGCCGAAAAATAGTATTAAACACTATATTTATTCTCAATAAAATTTGTTTTTACTGTGTACTTTGGGGTATCTAGAACGAATTAATTGGATTTACATTGATTCATATGGAAATAATTGTCTCGGTTTTCGTCGGTTTCGGATTTCGCCGATTGTTTTCTGACGGATTATCGGTGAAAACCGAAGTTTTACTGTACTCTGGCCATAATAAACGTCAAAAGTGACTTGACAAGAATAGTCAGTGATGGAAGTCGGGGTTCCTGGAAGAGAAGGCAAGGTTCGAGCAGCAGACAGATGGACAGAGGAGCTTGATATCTTGAACGTGAGGCAGGCGACATGGCGAGACACCGAAAATACTTGGTGGAGTCGTGATTAGAGCGAAAGGAACGGCTACATGACGATGAGATAACACGAGGAGGTCAGCATGGCCGAGTAGATAAGACAGTTCGTTCTTAAACATCCGGTGTTCTGATGCTGAGGTAGCGGGTTCAATCCTTACACAGGGAAGTTAGATTCAAATGTTGACTTCTCATTTGTGACTTAAAGACGTAAATTTCAAGTATCTCGTAAAACGGACGGAGAGGGACACTGGTAAGCCACACGTAAAAATCAATCCAGCGCACTATATGTAACAGCACGTGTACTATGCTTGAGTTTATGCATGAAATTATCTCCTCTGAAAAGTCTTCTGCGGTGACAAATGCCTGAGATGAGACAGGAAATGATAAAATGAAATTGATCTCATCTCGACGACACCTGCTGTCAATGTACACACGGTGAGTGATATGGCAGAGCTTGTATATTTCATACATAAATATTAACGCCTTTAATATGTGCTGGAAGAGCCAGAGCACTTACAGGTTTGCCCGACACCCGAATATATAAGTCAGCTAATACTACAATCTACAACCAGATAGATACGCTATTTGGGGATGTGTATGGCTGGGTGGGTGGGGGATGTGTGTGGGTGGATGGGTGATGTGTGTGTATGGGTGGGTGAGGTGTGTGGGTGGGTGGGGGTTGTGTGTGGGTGGGTGGGGGTGTATGTGGGTGGGTGAGGGATGTGTCTCATAACATTGCAATATGTATTGCTTATGTTTACAACATTCATGTGACAATGTATTTTCCTATGTGAATGTATCATGCACTATTAATGAATGAAAGATGAGTGATTGGAAGGGCCGAATGTAAGACGGGCTTACGTGCCCAAATTGTAACCCTTTTAAAATAAAGTTGAATTGAATTGAATTGACACCATACATTTTTTTTTACAAATGTTAAAAACATTATCCCAAATCAGTTTCCTGCCATGGGTTTGCGATGAGCTAGGGACGTCACATTTTGGAGACCTGAAGACGCGGAGGAATAGGTGACCAGTTTTCCCCTCTCTTAGCAGGCGACGAACGCAGGCGTCTAACGCTCGCCCGACCGCGCTCATGGCATTATCATGGCAGCTTCCTATCACCTATACGAAGCACCCGCTAATACTGTATGGCTGATAGTTTTAAAAATGATTTAGGACAAGTTTACTCGCGTGGTGGATATATGGTGCAAACCCTATATTTATATAGACTGGGACTCTAAGTCCTCTTCTTATCCCCCAATGGGGTTTTAGACTTTTCAAGCAACTCGTTACGTAAGCCGCTCTCTCTATTGCTATTTCCTTCAGCCCCGCCCATGTTTTACTCGCTGTATATTTGAATAGCTTTCCAACAATGTTAACATGAACCTACAGCTACTTTACTGTTAATACCGTTTTGTTTTGAAAACTTTAATAAAACAGACAATCACCAGTGTGAACGCGTTACCGGGACCATAAGAAAATCAAGTAATAATAGTGACACCGTAAGCAGCCAACTGTGTCGCAATAGGCATCTAAGGAGTATTTGCCTGGTGCTGGCAACCTCATCCGATAGAAAATGTCAACTGCAATATGTGTACAATTATAGACCAGTGTTCAGAACAGGGTTTGGCACTAGATGGATGATGACCTAGGTTCCATGGGGGGGGGGGGGGGGGGGGGGGGGGGAAGAAGAAGAAGAAGAAGAAGAAGAAGAAGAAGAAGAAGAAGAAGAAGAAGATGATGATGATGGAGGAGGAGAAAGAGGAGGAGGAAGATATGAAGGAGAAACGGGAGGAGGAGGAAGAGAAGGAAATGGAGGAGGAGCTGGAAGAAGAAGAAGCAAAAGGATGAGGAAGAAGAAGAGAGGAGGAGATGGTGTAGGTAGAAGAAGAAAGAAGCAAAAGGATGAGGAGGAAGAAGAAGAGGAGGAGATGGAGGAGGTAGAAGAAGAAGACGACGACGACGACCAAGAAGAAGAAGAAGAAGAAGAAGAAGAAGAAGAAGAAGAAGAAGAAGAAGAAGAAGAAGAAGAAGAAGAAGAAGAAGAAGAAGAAGAAGAAGAAGAAGAAGAACAACAACAACAACAACAACAACAACAACAAATAAATAAAATTACACACACCTAACACTGCAGACATTCTGAATTACAATTACACATCACATAACACCAATAAATAAGCATACCAACAAGAACCATGCCTTCTAATCAGTTCCTTAATTACAATCAACACACACACATAATCAGTATGGGTTTGCCTTAATGAACAACCTATGCCACGTAAATATTCCTTGTGTATACTCATGATTCTGCAATCAATCAACAGTACTGTGGCAAGGATATTAATATGTGTTCTTCTAATATACAGCTAACATAAACATGCCGCATATGTGGTAGAGGGGTTAGTGAATGCAGTTTGACAATCCCCCTAAATACTTAGTCGAGATTTCGAAATCAGCTGCAACCCATTTGGGAGCAGAACGCTTTGCTTTGATTCAGATGGTATGAGCGTCGACCGTTTCAGACAGCAATCACACTAATAAGTTAGTTGCCTGGCCTTTACAGGACGTTGCAATCAACCCCAGCAATTACTGTCTGCTCGTGATTCACTCGGGATTCACAATTCAGCAGTTCGCAGGCAAACGATTGAACTAAATTGTTTAGATAATCACAAAAAGCAAATAAATGCTGGGGTTGACTGCAACGTCCTGTAATAAGACAAGCAAAACTAACATTCACTATACAAAACACAGGAGAAGTTGAAAAACACAAAAAGACGCAAGAAACTAGAAAAACACAAAACACGCAAAGTACTGGTGAATGACAATACAACTTACTTGTACGGCATTGTATGTCTTGATCACTGAAAAAAGTGGATGGCTCGGGCAGTGAGGTATGAATTCCTTGCGTTGATAACACAGCTCATCCAACAGTTGATAAACTTAACAGATAGGACTACGGGTGTTCAGTTATTGGTTACTGGCTAACAAAAGTCAACGATTTACTATTATTGATAAATGTGCAACTTGTTAATGTTTATATACGCTGTCATGAAGGAAAAATTGCGTCCACAGACAGAATGCCCGACGGACTAGCAGATAGTTGGGCGAACAGACGCAGACAGCACGTGGACAGACAGACAAAAAGGCAGACATGCAGACATAGAAGCACGTACGTAGATAGACTGACAGACATGCCGACAGACATGCCGACAGACATGCCGACAGACAGACAGACAGACAGACAGACAGACAGACAGACGGATATCTAAATAGATTAGGTACGGTAAGATAACTACAGTTCGCCGCAGTATCGCAATGGATAGCAAGCTTGCCTACCAGCCAGTTGGTCATATGTTCAAATCCCAAACACCGGGAAGGTTAACCCGGTCAACAAATGCCCGCAGAAGTCGGATGTGTCGGACTAACGGCGCAAGAATGCAGCTCTGCTGTAAACATGCACAACGCAATCCAGTCCGAAAAAAAAAAAATCTGGATGAACGCAGAAGAAGAGGAAGAAGACGAAGAAGAAGAAGAAGAAGAAGAAGAAGAAGAAGAAGAAGAAGAAGAAGAAGAAGAAGAAGGAGGAGGAGGAGGAGGAGGAGGAGGAGGAGGAGGAGGAGGAGGAAGAGAAGACGAAGAAGAAGAAGAAGAAGAAGAAGAAGAAGAAGAAGAAGAAGAAGAAGAAGAAGAAGAAGAAGAAGAAGAAGAAGAAGAAGAAGAAGAAGAAGAAATTCCAAACAGAGGCAGGAATTTTCTTGTTTTTTTCGAAAACTGACGCGTGATCCAGGTGGACATAACCTATACTGAGCACCAAGAAATGTTCTGGGAAATAAATGCGAGCTAGTGATATTAACCACATCGAGTGTTGGTCAGTCTATAATACACGGAGAGAACACTATATACCCAATACCCCTAAAGGCGCGAAAAGGGTCCTTTCACTCACTTATCACTGACAGGTAATCCAGCTACCAATAATTTTCACAACAGCCCGAGAGCAAAAAACAAGTTAAATAAAACTACTCGTGTTTACACATGTACACGGAACCGAGACAACTACAAGCGGGATTCACGAGTTATTTATTTATAAAGGCAAAGAGTTGCGCAACCATAATTCTGCTCATCTGTGGAGTGCAACTGTCACAACGATTTATGAGTTACCCAAGTATGTTTCATCACACAGACAGTACTGACATTTAAGTTCTATTGTGAAAAACAATGTCGAGCATCCTAGATACCTGTTGTGCAATATCCAATAGATAAATGTCTGTTTTTTTTTTTCTCCTTTCCGCTAGTGGCCTCAAAACATGGAAACAGGTGAAAGCACAGATGGGGGGAATCTGCCATTCCCCGGAGTTACGCTTAAACAAAAACACAAACGCACCGAAGTTAATATTGGCAAGCTGATACCTTTTGTGTGTGTGTGTGTGCGTGTGTGTGCGTGCGTGTGTGTGCGTGTATGCGTGTGTGTGTGTGTGTGTGTGTGAGAGAGAGAGAGAGAGAGAGAGAGAGAGAGAGAGAGAGAGAGAGAGAGAGAGAGAGAGAGAGAGAGAGAGAGAGAGGGGGTTCTTTACTTTTCAAAATGTTGTTGAATGTCATTTGCAGGAAGTTGCGATCAATCCCAGGTTGATATTATAGGCAATAGTACGCTCAAGGAAGTTTGCCATTGCTTCCTGTACGATAAGTCAACGCTTAAGTCCCAACTTAATGCTGGGGTAGGGGTTGAACCCCCTATCTCGTGATCAGCGCACCTGAAGTTTAAGAGCTTGCGCTCTCACCCTTTCGACCGCGCCTAAGTCTTTATGTGTACAACATCTATCTATATACAAGCGGCTGACCATGGTCCTTAACCTGACTTTGAAATAGTAGCAAGAGAAAGTTTAAATTAGGCATATTTAAAGCTTATTTGCTACGATCGTGTGAAGTATCCATTTGTTTCTTCAACGGGTTCTCTCGGTAAGATGCACGTCGCAACATACCATATTAACCAGAACTGCAGCTCCAACGATTTGTCAGTACAACCGAGAAGTCAAGCCAGAGCTGTGATAATATTCCTGAGGTTACAGGGGAAAACACATGCATGAATACACACAGATATGGAAACCGTGTCTCGTCATTCCTGCTCTTCATACGCTTCGTACAAATGAGAAGACAGAGCCCAGGGCGGTGATAACATTCCTGATGTTAAGAGAAAACAGCTTAAGTATAAACATAGACAGACGGAACCAGTGGCCTATCATTCCAGCCCTTTGTATGCTTCGATTAAAAAAACATAGTCTAGACCAGTGGTTCTCAACCTTTTTTGGTCCGTTCCCCCCTTCACCATATTTTTAGGACGTCATTCCCCCCTCACCATATTTTTAGGACATCATTTCCCCCCCCCCCCCTTACCATATTTTTAGAATGTCATTCCCCCCCCCCCCTTTTGTATTTCCTCCCTAAAAATGTCCCCCTGCCCCTACACAGTATACGTAATAATTGAAGCTAAATTTAATAGCACATACTAAAACAAGTCTAGACATGTACATAAAATGTGATTTGCGGATCTACTTACGTTATAAAATGAATTTCAGAAGGGTGATGCGTACAGAAGCGTAAAGTATGAAAGGAAAAACAAGATCAAGTAATCGGTTCTTGTATTAACGCGATCTTGAAATAATCTTCATTCCCCCCTGGAAACCCGAATTCCCCACCGGTTGAGAACCACTGGTCTAGACAATTCCAGTGCGACTGCTCAAATTTGCTGATCTGCCAAGAACTGAGAGACAGTTCTCATGGTGCAACAACAGAAATACAACAAGAATGAAGAAAATAACTGATCAGAATCGAAAATACAATTGCGGAGAAGCTAATGCAGTACAACTGAATGAAAGAACAGTTAACAGAAATCTCATACAAAGACTGAACAAGAGAAAATGTGTGTCTGCGGGAACAGCTTATGTTTATAAATGAACAGATGCAAGCGTTTGTAAACTGCTGTCGACGGTTGCTCAAAGAATGCCAGTCAGACAACATGTTAACGACCATGGTGACAGTAGATGAGACACAGATTCACCATGGTGTTCCCCAACCCGAAGTTTCTAGCACAAAAAGGAAAAGCACGGGCTTCCCGATCCCCGTTAAGATAAGAGCATAGCAATCTTCAGGAAGAGTGATGCCGGCTGTTTGGATCGCCAAGGGTGTTCTATAGAAAACCTATCTGCCTCGTGGCAAGGCAATTAACGGACAGTATTATGCAGATATTTTTACCTAACTAAAATGGGCTGTAACTAGAAGACAACACAACCAGCCCTCTCACAAAGCACGGTTTGTGAAGCTACCAGCCAAAGAATTGAATATTGCGATTCCTCCACATACACGCTATTCTTAGGCTTTCGCTCCAAAAGACTTGTTTCTTTTCACAAATCTTTTCTGGAAAAAGCTCAAAAGAAATAATTTTGACAACGAAGCAGACATGATACTGAGCATGTCATGGCGGGTTCAGTTCGACAACTGAGGTGTTCTTTCTCAGTTAGTTGCGTATCCTTTACAGGACGTCACAATCAATCCCAATATTTTTTACTGTGATATCTTCGCAAATTTACGTTCCGTAGTTTGCCAGCACTCGTACCACTGAATGAAAACCAGAGCTAGGCGGTCTGCTTCCAAATCGCCCGCAGCTGTGTTTCGAAAGTGGTATGCGGGATTACGAATCGCGCTGGTAAGCCCTTTGCAACAGCGCCGGCTAGTTTAGTTTAGTTTAAACTCATATAAACCCACAACTAAACATGTGTCAACTGAAGTGGTTGCAATTTTATAGGAGTAACCATCAGTCCCAATTTCAGTTCTGTATGACATTTCCTTTATAGCCAGGGTAAAAGACTTATGTCCAGCTCCTTTTATGTGTGTGTGTGTGTGTGTGTGTGTGTGTGCGTGCGCGCGTGTGTGTGTGTGTGTGTGCGCGCGCGTGCGCTTACGCGGGAAGCATGGGATTCCCAGAGAACTGCAACGTACGGCTAAGCAATTTATAGTTTCAACATACTATCATTACGACACATGTTCACATGCAGGTATTATAACTTTCTGAGAAATAACGGTAGCTTGTCCAAACGATCGCCAAGCAGTGAACGGGCCACAGTTGTTATGTCATCCCCAATAGCACTGCATTAAAGAAGCAACACACCTACACACAGGATCGGAAACGAAAGCCTAAATATTGGTATTTTATGTCAGTTGTGAAAAATTGTAAATCTGAAACCACAATTATATATAACTTAACATGATATAGCTAGGGAGAAAGGCGTGGACCTCGTAACTTCTCGCAAGCCATGAACAAACAAACACTAATCCAAGCATGAAATACGAATAGATACTTTATATCCTATTTATATCCTACAAGGAACATGATGATAATTATACAAATTAAACAACCTTAAACCGTGGTGGTATGTTTTTTTTAAACTATATCAACGTGTGATAATTCGCGACTTCGCGATTGTTTTATTCGTCCTCAAACAAAGTGGCATATTTACACAATAAACAACCACTATTAGCAACAACATCAGTCAAGCAAACATCTGTGATTAATTGTCGCCCTACGTTTAAGATTGGAAATGCAGTTAATACTTATATTCATAAGATTTACATTAATGTTTAGGGGAAAATGGTAAAATCCCTCAAAACAATGACAAGATGTTTTAGGGGGGAAAATGAGCACTACAGGGAACACTTATAGTAGTTGAGCCTACTTGAATGGGGAAACGCATTGCGATGATTCTTGGAGATAGCCAGGACAAAGTCTCCATTCTGTTTTACACGGGTGAATCATCAGTAAGAGAAATTCTCGAGTGAAGGAGATATTTGTGCATTTTAAACATGGTATCATTTTCTTTCAATTCGGACCATATCAGAATTATTACACTAGAAGCCCATAACTGACAACGGAGCACGCTTGTTGGAATCCAGCCAACGCACAGGCAGATATGTATACCTTTCCGAGCACAAGACGAGAGAGCTAGCAACATTATAACCCCACTGTTGTTTCCGTAAAACACGGGTTGCTGTTTTTGGTTGTTGTTGGTGTTGTTGTTGTTGTAGAAATTCGAAATCATCAGAGAGTCACCTGTGTACGATCTGAAGAAAATTCGGGAATGATAATGACTTGGTTAGTTGAGACTAGCTATCTCATCCCGTAGAAAACTTTAACTGCAAAATCCGGCTAATAATAATTAAGTCTACAAAGGGCTTGACATGAATTGGTCTGTGCTGCATTTGGGGATGAAAAAAAGAAGAGGAAGAAGAAGAAGAAGAAGAAGAAGAAGAAGAAGAGGAAGAAGAAGAAGAAGAAGAAGAAGAAGAAGAAGAAGAAGAAGAAGAAGTTGTAGTAGTAGTAGTAGTATAAGAAGAAGAATGATTTCATTCAACCATGGTAGGCAAGCAACACACTCATCACAAGATCTTGGTGTCGGTTGTCAACCATCATCATGAGGAATTATTCTGACTCTCGTGCAGTCTTACACAGTGCGCTATTTGTAGTTGTCGGCATGCTTCATCACAGCGGAGACAATGGTCGACCATCCCTTCGTTAGCCAGACTAGTGTCTGCTCTTGATGTCCAACGTCGAGGTGAAGAAAAGCCGTGGTCAGTATAAACCGTCATGCTGGCACATCAGCGTCACGTGCAGGAGGTATCACTGATCTCATACCTTCCCGGTGTGACCTCAGAAATATAAATACGCCGCAAGCAGCTTGCTTGCTTGCTGTTCGTTGGCTTGAACTCCAACGCGAAGTCCTGTATATCGGATGAAGGCATCCTGTTGTCCAACATCAGTGTGATGTCATACAGGACCTGAGGTTCGCGTGAGTATCCGTTGTCCCATGTCTGGCTTATTGGTGTGCAGACTGGTGGTTCCTCGCCGTACAGGCAGACACTCTCCGACTTCGGAGGAATCAGCGATCCTACTGACTTTAGCCAGGACCCCGAAGGGACCTGTTGCCCAGGACGCTCGATGAGGATGCGTGCAATAGGTCTTGGCCAGTATAGAACCCGGACCCTGCCGCAAGCAGCTAATGGTAGCAGCATATTCCCAGTTGCAGTAGCGCAGACGCTAACACCCTCTCGTCTCAGTGTCCACACGTTCGAACTCCATCTATGCGGATGTTGAAGTCCTGATCTGGGTTTCAAGTTGGACAAAGCCTAAAATGCGTACCAGAAAATGTCCTGGAAAGTGAAGGCGAGTGGCGTGATAATCCCTTCATGTACCAGTATCATGCCGATTGATCTATCAAATATGGAGACACCACCATACACCCAAAATCCCTTACAAAATTAGTTGCATATCCTTTTCAGGACGTAGCAGTCAACCCCGGCATTTTTTTGGATGTCTGAGATTCCTGAGCAAGTTTATGTTCAGTAGTTTGTCACAGCTTTCTGAACGGCCGATACTCATACCACTGTATGGAAACCAACACAAAGTTGTATTCTTCCAAATCGCCCGCAGTGTGTTTCGATCGCGTATGCAGATTTACTAATAACATCCGTAACCCCTTCGCCCCAGAATCAGTAACATCCCTTAAGGCATGCATGAAAGAGACCTTTATTACTTTGTGAAAGGCATGCATGAAAGAGACCTTTATTACTTTGTGAAAGGCATGCATGAAAGAGACCTTCATTACTTTGTGAAAGGCATGCATGAAAGAGACCTTCATTACTTTGTGAAAGTCTCCATTCTGAAGTCGCTGCGTTAACAAACAGGCAAGGAAATGGCATCATTTTATAGTCATATTCTGTCCGTTGACTGATGGTGTACACCGGTGACTACGACTAAACATTAGTGGCTGTTTCACTGCACTGTATTGTGACAATTCTGGCTAATTCAGTAGCTGGCACCTTGCCGCCTTAGCAGACAATAGTTTTTTTTTTTTACCTTGTGATTCTAACAAGGCATAATAACTATAACCCATGGCGGTAGCGAGTGTTGTACCGCTCCACAGCGCAAAGCCTAGGCTGAATTGTAGAGAACATGTGTTGCCGATGCAGCATGATACCTCTCTCGACCTGCCTACTTTATTCCAGAGGAAAGGTAACACCAATATGTCTGGAACAAGACAAGCTGAGGAAGCTGCCGGATCAGCACAGCAATGCTGTAACTATCTACCTGTAGGAGTTTCGATCCTAGACCAGTTGCGGACCAAGGCTTACAGCCTTGTCAGCCGTGTCATTACATTTACTCTTTATGTTGTATTTCCTCGCAGTAGGATAAGGCATGTACCCTTCCAATTGCGTTCCTCCGCCTGAAGCCGTGGACACAATGTGGTTTGTCGGAATTGGTGAGAGCCGCTCAAAATTCCGAGCGAACAGAAAGTAAGTAGTATAGGGTGTGTTTTTAATGACTGTGCAGTGTTCAGTAAAGTTCATGCAACATAATAGGTAAATACAAAACTTGGACCGGCAATATTTTCAAACACTGCACAGTCATTAAAAATACACCTTGTACCATCTACTGCTATACGGAAGATAATTCATATCTGACTAAGACCTGACCACACAATGCAGTAGCTACCAATAAAGTAAACCAGGATTAGAATAAAAGGAAATTAAAGGGCCCCTGTCCAAGTCTTGGGGAGCATCGGGCATGTGATGCTAGCTTGGTATTTTTCAAACCAATCAGCACTCGATGGCCGATGTGGTCTGTATCACGCCGGCCGCCTTTTATTTCCCAAGATATTTGCTGGTACCCATTTCAAGTAAAATAATATATCCACCTCGATGGGAGTTTGAACACATGTCTACCGGGCCAGCATGCAAGCGTGCTTACCACTGGCAGTTACTGCGGCTTCAAGCATTAGACTAACAATACAAAGCATACGGTTATATGTGATTAGGACCATTAAAGCAAAGTGCATAAGGTCCGTTCATCGTTATGTTAGGTACCTAACATGCAACGTATAATGTCGCAGTTTTTACATAACGGTGTATGGATGGCGTCCATCCGACATAGCAGACAGTGTGTGGATGTCGCACTTTCTACATAAGACACGATGTATGTATGTCTACTTTCTACATAACACACGATGTATGTATGTCTACTTTCTAAGTAACACACGATGTATGTCTGTCTACTTTCTACATAACACACGATGTATGTATGTCTATTTTCTACATAACACACGATGTATGTATGTATACATTCTACATAAGACACGATGAATGTATGTCAATTTTCTACATAACACACGATGTATGTATCTCTACTTTCTACATAACACTCGATGTATGTATGTCTACTTTCTACATAAGACACGATGAATGAATGTCTACTTTCTACATAACACACGATGTATGTATGTCTACTTTCTACATAACACACGATGTATGTATGTCTACTTTCTACATAACACACGATGTATGTATGTCTACTTTCTACATAAGACACGACGAATGTATGTCAACTTTCTACATAACACACGATATATGTATGTCTACTTTCTACATAACACACGATGTATGTATGTCTACTTTCTACATAACACACGATGAATGAATGTCTACTTTCTACATAACACACGATGTATGTATGTCTACTTTCTACATAAGACACGATGAATGTATGTCTACTTTCTACGTAACACACGATGAATGTATGTCAACATTCTACATAACACACGATGTATGTATGTCTACTTTCTACATAAGACACGATGAATGTATGTCTACTTTTTACATAACACACGATGAATGTATGTCAACTTTCTACATAACACACGATGTATGTATGTCTACTTTCTACATAACACTCGATGTATGTATGTCTACTTTCTACATAAGACACGATGAATGAATGTCTACTTTCTACATAACACACGATGTATGCATGTCTACTTTCTACATAACACACGATGAATGTATGTCTACTTTCTACATAACACACGAGGAATGTATGTCTACTTTCTACATAAGACACGACGAATGTATGTCAACTTTCTACATAACACATGATATATGTATGTCTACTTTCTACATAAGACACGATGAATGTATGTCTACTTTCTACATAAGACACGATGAATGTATGTCTACTTTCTACATAAGACACGATGAATGTATGTCTACTTTCTATGTAACACACGATGAATGTATGTCAACATTCTACATAACACACGATGTATGTATGTCTACTTTCTACATAAGACACGGTGAATGTATGTCTACTTTCTACATAACACACGATGAATGCATGTCAACTTTCTACATAACACACGATGTATGTCTACTTTCTACATAAGACACGATGAATGTATGTCAACATTCTACATAACACACGGTGTATGTATATCTAATTTCTACATAATACACGATGTATGTCTACTTTCTACATAAGACACGATGAATGTATGTCAATTTTCTATATAACACACGACATATGGATATAGCACATTCTTCCTAACACACGACGTATGAATATAGCACATTCTACATAACATAAGATATATGTATGTCATACTATCTACATAAAACACGATATATGTATGTCGTACATTCTGTATATAACAAACGACATATGGATGTTATTATAGTTACTTGCATGTCATTTTACAGGACATTGCAATCAACCCTAGCATTTATTGGTTATTTATGATGTACCAGGCAACCTGTATGTTTAGTAGTTTGCCACTACTCTTTGAACAACCTACGCCGTATTCTAACTAGCACACGTGTGCTTTATAACTTCAGTCACCAATTCGACGTAAACTTCTCCTTTTATCATAAACAGTTCAAAGAAGTTAAGCTGGCAATATCGCCGCTCAGCTCACGAAGTGTAATATCTTCTAACTATGCAAAGATGAAGAATGCAACGCACATCCGGCCGTAACAAGAAAATGGATTTAGGGATGTGAAAGTTGTGAAAAGATAAAATGTCCTTCGAGTTCCATTACAATGAATGCACCATTGGCCTAAACGTTAGAAATGTGGAGAAGCGAAATCAACACGTCTTTTCTGAATTACAATATCAATCATTCAGCCAGCCAGAAACAAGATCTGAATGCCCGCCATCTCTTTGATACACTTAACCGCAAATGGTCACGCATAAGTGACAAAGAATAGAATAAAACTGGTCAGAATAGGCGAGGAATGGTCTTCAGCAAACCGGTAGTGACACATTTGGGAAGGGGGAAGTGTTTCTGGCTCAACTGGTCCACTGAGCCTTAACTGTTGGAAAAACCAAGCAAGAGTATATCTCTGAGCACGTAGGGTTGAATACACAAAGCAATCTGTGTGTATTAAAAACTGACTTGTTCGGACACTCAGACATAAAACGTGAGGATTAATTGTTTTCATTCCAGCCTAAAAGGGGTACTAGGAAATGTCATGGGAGGTGTTTACAGGGAAGGCAAGAGTATCGACTTCATTGCACCGGGTTTTATCCCACATGGCTTGGTCTCTTTCTGCAAGCGAAAACGTCGCACAAAGCACGAAATCTTTAGTTTAGCTTCAGCGACGACCCCCCCCCAGGAGACTCAGATAAAATTGCACTCGTTAACCGAATGACGTGGTCAGGAATCGAACCCACAATCTTTGAAACGTCAGGCCGGCAGTGTAAACACTTCGCCAATGAGACCAAAAAAAAGGGCCCAGTGTGATTTTAAACACATCATCCATCAAGTTTGGGTACAGTACCAGATACCCAACAGCCCCAAAAGCATGTACACGTGGTCCTTTATCTGTACTGACCATACACCTAATAAGGTCCTAGCATCAAGGCGTCTGGGTTCTGTACTTCACTTTTTATAAGTCTGGGTGCATCTCGAAGCCTCATATGTCGGAAAACAAACCCTGTCGTTACCGGAGATTGAACCAGGCCCATTGCCTTCGTTAGCAAGCTCATTAACTACTAGTTCCCTGAGATTTTTTTCACATTAAGCATAACTGGCGCTGGGACTTAGGGGTTAGTGAAACTACCTTTCATAATTCCCCGCCATTCCAAGCCTGCTTTGCGTTGATTGAGATGGTGTGGGGCGTCGACCATTCAGAAAGAATCGCCATTGAACTAACACTGGTTAGTGAATCACCAACAGACAATAAAAGCTTTGGTCACCTCACAAGAATCTACTGGTACCATCAGCCACAAAGAGCCACATCGATGGAATACAACATATACAGAGAAAGGGGAAGACCAGGTACAATATGGAGTGGTGGTATCAAGAACAACCTTAAAGAAATGAATGGCAACTTACAAAGAGGATTAGAAAGAGTGCATAAAAGATCTTTACAATTTCTTCCCAATATCTACAATCTCTATCCAACATTTAGTAACACCAAAAATTTAATTCTACTAAAAATGGACTATCCAACATTTAGTAACATTAACGATTTGAATCTACTAGAACTGGATTATCCAAAATTTAGTAACATTAACGATTTGAATCTACTAGAACTGGATTATCCAAAATTTAGTAACATAAGCAATTTGGCTACTATCTGCGCCTCAAGCCGTGGAAAACGGTCCCGTACTTACTTTACTTGTGTAAACAAATAGTTACTAGACATGTTTGCTCTTTTCAAATATCGGCCTAAAATACTGGTTTTACGTATCTTCAATAATAATAATAATAATACTAATAATAATAATAATAATAATAATAATAATAATAATAATAATAATAACGCAGGTGGTGACGATGCTGATAATGATAAAAATAATAATTACAATGATAATGCAGGTGAAGGATGGTAAAGATGGTGGTGACAATAATAATAATGATGGTGATTATACAAATAACAATAATATTGAAGATGATGATGATAGTATATATTGGCACCTTTCCGTCTTGACAGACGATAGTTTGGTACATTGTGCTTCAAAAAGGCTTAATAACTACGACCCATGGCGGTGGCGAGTGTGGCTGGTAAGGCCAATTCTTGCTGCAAATGTTTGCCCACATTAGATGCATGTGAAAACATGGTCATTTCCACCATTGTGCACCATCTTACGTCTCTCACGCTCTGTGTGTGCTTTATCTGCAATCATTTTCTCTTTTGTCTTTATTCCATTTCTGATAGTTGCCCTCCATGCAACACGTTCAGCGGCGACTTGCTCCCAATGTGCATTATCTATGCCTGTATCAATCATGTCCCGCTTACACACATCTTTGTATCGTAGTAGAGGCCGACCCTGAGATCTCCTACCCGTCTGTAATTCACCAAAAAAGATGTCCTTTGGTATTCTACCATCATCCATCCTCCTAACATGTCCTATCTATCTAAGTCTACGAAGACTGAGCATGGAATACACCGTCACACAACCTGATCTTTCCAATACTTCAGTATTTGTGATTTTGTCTTGCCACTTAATACCAAGTATTCTTCGCAGACACCGCATATGAAAGCTGTTTAAACGTTTCTCTTGGCGTGAGTAAGTTGTCCAGGTTTCACTGCCATAAAGAAGAGTACTAAGGACACAGGCTTGGTAGACGAGGACTTTTGTTTTGGCAGTAAGCTTCCTGTTCTCCCAGACTCTTTTTGCTAACATGTTCATTGTTGTTGCTGCCTTGCCAATCCTGATATTGATTTCCTGATCGAGGGATAATTTTCTATTTACCTCTGATCCTAGATATGTAAAATGGTCTACTATCTCCAGTTCGGCGTTGTCAATAAAGACTGATGGTACACCATGTGCACCTTGTGACATAATCTGTGTCTTCTTTTTGTTAATTGTTAAACCAAATTCAGAATAAGCATTGGAGAATGCAGATAGTAGATGTTGTAATTCTTCCTCAGAGTGGGTCGTAATCGCATCATCCGCAAAAAGCAACTCTCTGATTTGTACCCTCCTAATTTTGGTCTTGGCCTTCAATCTCTGAGCATTATAGAGGCCACGATCTGAGCGTGAGTGAATGTATATACCGTCATCCTGATCACGAAAGGCATATTTCAGTAGAAGTGAAAAGTATATCCCAAAGAGGGTGGGGGATAGTACACAACCTTGCTTAACTCCACTCTTGATTTCAAACTCTTCTGAAGTTGAGCCATCAAACTTGATTATACCCTTCATGCCTGTGTGGAAAGATTCCACAATGGACAGAAGAGTTGGTGGGCAGCCAATCTTCTTTAGTGCTTTGAACAGACCCTCACGACTGACCAAATCGAATGCCTTTGTGAGGTCGATGAAGGCAAGAAACAGTGGCTGATTTTGTTCCCGGCATTTTTCTTGCATCTGATGCTAGTAATGATTATTATAATTATGAAGATGATGTTGATGCAGGTGAGGATGACGATGCTAATGATCATAATAATAATAATAATAATAATAATGAAGATAATAATAAAAGCTATAATGATGATGATTATAAAGTTGATGCAGAAGTGGTGTTATGATGATAATAATGCAATACAAATCTTAATAACAATAATAATAATATTTAAACACAGAAGCCACAAACTATATGCTGCACGATTTATTGCCTGGCATATTTAGCTGTATCTCGTCAGGTGCATACTGCAGAGAGTATATATCAGCCTATATATCTATATCATATGAAGTGAGTATAATAAATGAATAAAACAGTCGCTGAAATAATTAAAACTCATAATCATAGGCATTGTTCGAAAGTGGAACATTTGTTATCCTCACGGTAAACGCAAATTAATAATAATAATAATAATAATAATAATAATAATAATAATAATAATAATAATAATGCCGATGACTGTGACGCTACCGGTAGTACTAACCAGAGAGACAAGTTATCTTACAAACATGCTAACAGTAAGGCTCAGATGCTAACATTTCAGTAAATTACACATTACTTGAGAAAAGCCTTACAACTCCACACAAAGCTAAGCGGCAAAAAGGCAAGGGCCAGGAGATAACCGACGGAATTTCCCTCAGTCCGCCTATGTGTAGGTAGACAAGACAAAACAAGATGTCTTCCACCTGGCTTTCATGCAGCTGTTTACTGATTTACCGAACTTGAGATAACAAAATGAAGTCTTTTAAATCCTGTTGTAAAACTGCATCTAGATTTTCACAAATTAAATGCTGCAAGTCCATTGCGAGACTTTGCAATCAACCCCAGTTTGCTCTCGCTGGCTATTTGTGATTTAATGAGCAATTTTATATTCAGTAGTTCTCCATTGCTTTCTGAACGAGAAGCCAACTATATCCAGAAAACTCTGTTTTCCCGTTGTGAATGTGACGCACAAAGCACGAACTCCGTAGCTCTAGTGACGACCCCCTGGAGTCTCCGAAAAAATTGCACACGTAAACCAAACGACGCGCCCCAGAATCGAACCCACAACCTTCGGAGCGCGAGAGAGCTTGACCTCTTCGCCACGGAGACAATATACTGTTTGTGACTTCATTATTCAAATATAGTCAGAAAGCCCAACTGACCGGCGGGTGAAACAAGCCCACTACGCTATAGAAAGTTTCAGCGCCTGAAATTTCCCAGCCGTACCACCGACCTCTACAACTAGATTCATATATACATAACCAGCGTACAATTACAACTAGACATGTAAATACACTATTGACTCGACAACGCAGTTAGATATAGCGTGTAAGAACTCCCTATGACCAATGCAAAGAAATGATCCTAACTGTAAATTATAACTGAACACACGAAGTCGCAGATTCCGACAATGTTCTTCGGGAAGAATGCGTACAAAATGAGACGGGAAGCCGCCGAAGTAAAACATTCAGACCCAGCCTAGATTTGCTACCATTAAATCATTGTGTAATCTCAGTTGACACCTCGAAGGTGCTAAGATTCCTTGCTCTCTCCAGAACTGGTAAGATTTACTCACACACACACCCAGGGTCTTGTTAAAAATGCTCATCTTTCTCATACACAAATGGGCGTGTGACGCAACAGCGAACATAATGAGCATCAGACATTCCCATTAAGCTCCATGAGAGGCACGGGAGTATGGCTGTTGTTGGTTATCCGTAAAAGCATATTATTGGCGATGCCACTCTTGTAACCTTACGGTGGGGGTGTCTGAGGGAGTCTGTTTTACACGATCATGTCAAAATAAAGTAAAGCGGCCTTTTCACACCATCATACGTTTTGGGTAGATGCGAAAATGTTCTTTATTTTCAAAGGGTTAAGAGTTGGGCACGCGAGGCCTGTCTGATATTCTGCCGTTCTTATCTCTTCTGCTCTCATACATTATTTCATGTATACATACTTATGAATCTAATCTTAGACAACATAAATAATATGCATTATAGCAGCATGGAAAATGTGCAATAACTGATAATATATGACTCACTAAAACTAATTTTCGACATGACAATTATAATTAGCTAAGGTTGATGTAACGTAATATAGTTAGGCGAATATTTATTATACTAGTTGTCCTTGGAGATAATAATAATAATAATTATTATTATTTTAAGGGGGGCATGTAGTCTGTAATAAGATAGTGTTAAAATAGGTTGCGATTGTATGCATAGGAATTGGTGGTGTCTTTGATTTCTTGTGAAAGATTGTTCCACAACTGAGCTGCGGAGTACGCTACACTTGTTTTTAACAAGTCTATCCTAGGCTTGCCGGCTTCCTGGCCTAGAGGTTAGCGACTTTTCTCCGTAATCTCGTATACTCTCGTAAGTAACGTGACGACGGTGAGAAACAGCAGTGGTTCGAATCGCGTCGGTAACTTGCAGGGTATGTGAGCCGGCCGCTCAGAAAGCAATGGCAAACTACTGAGCGTAATCTTGCCAAGAAATCAACAATCAGCTGAAAGATGCTGATGTTGACAGCAATGTCCTGTAAAGGATATGCAAACAAACAAAACAATCCTAGGCTTAGGGACTAGTATGTTCAGTCTGCTATATCTTGTGTTATATTTAAACTATGGCCAAAGGTAACTTGGAGCAATCTGATATAGGATTTCAAGTTTGACCTTAGTAAAAAGGAATATGATCCAAGCCAGGTATTTATTTGTTTTGACAAATCGATGGATGATGCAGTCAATACCACACCGGCCTCCTTTATTTCCAACAAATGTTCCTGATACCAATGTTAGGCTGGTCAGTGAAACACAAATATCACCTCCTAGACTGAGGTTCACGGACATGACCACTGGCCGGCAGGCAAGTGTGCGGCCACAGCGCTATCGTCGTTCCCGACCAGGACAAAGAAGTAAGTTAATATCCCGACATTTTCAATCTGAATTGACTAATTAACTTTATTTGTTGTTTGTCCTAAATAAGACCTTCAGTATAAACTTTGAAAACTGGGAGAACAGTGCTGTTTATAGATCTGCCTGGCGCAGTTATTTCTGCTGACTATGTCCCCTTTGCACAATTATATCTCGACGAAGCTACCCAGATACGCATTAAATAAAATCAACAGTTGTGTTATCGTCGTCTAATTGTCTATAGGCACTTGTCTCCATTCACTATAGCTGACTTTCTGAACTATGATAGACCTCATCAGAAACCCCTGAACTCATGAGACTTAATAATGACAGAATGGTTCTCTTCGGCAACGAAGGACAAACAAGAAACAAAAGATGATGTAGGGAACGATAGCCCAATTACTCGTGCAGTCGCTTCAACGCTTTATCTGGCATGTGTGTACTGTATAACTAAAGTCTCTTATACTTTACCCTCATTAGACAATGTTGAGCTAGACTCTAGTCCGACTTTGAAAAAACACATGAAGGGTGTAGCATAGGTGGGAGGGCAAGCGCAATTGAAATACCACTACTTTCATCGTTTCTTTACTTATTCAGTCTGGAGATTTGTTCGCAATAGACGAGCAATATCTCCGGCGGGCCTATTCTCGCTGGTCGCGGGATCCGCACAGTGGCAGGAGGGGAGATTTGCTCGCAGCAGACGAGCAATATCGCCGGCGGGCCTATTTCCGTGGGTCGCGGGATCCGCACGAGTCAGGCGGGGAGTCTGACGGTAGTACACGCTTACACAGGTCCAGACACTTGCGATTGACAGGTGTACGTGCCCAGTGGTCCGGGCGCGTATACGACCCTTACCTGCGGGATTTGGCTGAACGCCTCTAAGTCAAATCCCAAAGGTTTAGGGTCTGGCCATCGCTCGCCTCCTGCTCGTGGAGGCGAGGTCTCGGAGGTTTGACGCTGAGCCGCCAGCGTCTGCAGCCTACCTTGTTCCAGACGTATTGGTTATCCATTCCTCTGGATCAAACAAGGCAAGGCCGAGAGAGGGAACATGTCGTTTGGGCACCACATGTTCTCTGAAGCTCTGCCCAGGCATTGTGAGATGGAATTTTGGCCAAATTCCAATCCACATACTTTGGTCTGTCAAGACTGCAAAGTGCCACTCACTAAGATGACAGTTTGCTGTTATCTTATATATAAAAAAGGATGTGTGTGGGTGGGTGTGTATGTCCTTTATGCGTTCGCGAACGGTCCATACGATTGAGATGAAATTTTCTACACGCCTTCCTCTCATTCCCGCGCTGCCAACTGTGATATTTTTAGTGTAAAATCGGCTGCTTACTTAATATTATTTAATTTTTCATTTTTCATAAGTAATAAAACCACAAAACCGTAGTAAGCGAAACGAACATCTACCTATCGCCGAGACATTCCCTCAATGAGACCTGCCACTGGATCTAAATCACTCACTATCACCGCATACCACGATGCACCAGGTGTACAATGTTCGCCTCCCCGAGGGCGGGATGGCTTGTGGGTTCAGGTACACATAACAGTGTATTTGTGAGATAAATGCGAAACACGATTAAAACATCTGAAAAGACACCAGGATGGGTTCTTCCCCATGGAGTGTTAAGAGAGTAGAGGAACCAAACCATTCGCCGAAGGTGGTCGGCTTCTGAGGATCAGAAGCCCACCCCCCCCCCCCCACCCCCCGTCGTGCTTGCTTCCACTTCTATATAGATCAAGAACAGTTGTTGAATTAAACATTACAACATGAAACAAAACGTGTTACTATCGTGCGTAAAAACTAACAAACACAAACTCATATAATATACCTCGCAAAGACGCAAATCCAGGTGCACAGGTATCACAGGTAACATTAACCCACCTGGCGTCATTGTGTGGTATATTGCATGAGTTGTTTTATGTTTGGGATCGCATACCTTTAGTGTTAGAATTTTTATCGTCAGGTTAGCTGTACTCTGGGTCTATCTCGCGTGACTAGATCCCTCGTAGTTTTTACCCGACTTGTCAATTTGAAAACGAAGCCAAGGTATGTCAAGGATCCAAACTACAGGAAACATGTAGAATATAGTTATTGAAAATGTGTGTTTAACCGACCTGTACTTTTGGGAATTGTAGGCGTCTGTGGGTTAAGTGTAGTGAACGTAGCTTCACAATCCCGACATACCGGATTCGAAGTCAAACGCAGCCGATTTGGGTGCAGATCACTTTGCGTTGATTTTCACAAGGTATGATCGTCGGCCGTTCAAAATAGTAATGGCGAACTAAAGTTAGTTGCATGCCCTTTATAGGACGTCGCAATCCACCCCATAATATTTGGGCTGTTTGTGATTTAGAAGGCAATTTTTACGTTCAGTAGTTTGCCAATGCTTTCTAAACGACCGATGCCAATAACAACGAAATCAACGCAAGGCAGTCTGCTTCCAAATAGTCTGCAGATGATCACGAACTCTCGAACCCACGATTCAATATGTCGGGGAACCTTGAAACGCGTTCACCGCTCCCTAGTCGCAGCGCCGGCAATGGCAAACTACTGAACGTAAAATTGCTTAGAAACATCACAAACGGTCAATAAATGCGTTGGGGATTGACTGGATAAGAGTCACGATTCTAACTTGCCAGGGGAAGTCCGAAATAGCCGCAGTAAAGTGCACGAATAGTTGTAGCAAATCACAGTCCACGCTTTTGTACAACTGTTAGTGTAAAGTTTGACGAAGATAATAATCAGGGCGTGTGATGCTTGTTTCCGTTGACGACAGTATGTTTAAGTATTTGTGGAGTATCTGATGTAATTGTGTTGTGGTCGAGGATAACAGCCATTGCCCAAAGACAAATGTTCATTGTGTTATTCGTGACAACGATGTGTTGACGTCCACAACTTATATTATTCTTCTTCTTCTTCTCTGTTACTCAATCGAAGAAATATAATTAATAGAACTACGGTAAAGCTGTGGAAATGTAAACAATATTAAATAACATACAACTATGCAGCTTTACATAGCATAATTACGGAACAATTAGGACTTTGCGGTGAATAGCCTTCATCAGCAAAAAAAAAAAAAAAAAAAGAACAAAACACAACATATAAACACAGGGCAAACATTACAGTGACAATATTAAGGCGTTAGAACTGAATGAGAAGAACGGAAAGATGACAAAAATGAGATCGATGAAAATACCATTTAAAATGCCCTTATCTCAGAATCCCAGGCTGTGATTCATGTTCTTTTCATTGTTCTCATTTGTTTTTTAATTTTCATCTTTCCATTCTTCGCATTCCGTTCTTATGCCTTAATGTAGTCACTGTAGTGTGTCTTCCCCGTGTTTATATGTTGTCTTTCTGAAGGAAGTGCGTCACACGTAGTTATGCACCTCAAATGTCAGTATGTACGGACTTTCGCAGTGCAATTATGTGAGGTTTACTTCCTCTAAACAGATTCCATCAAAGACAAAGGGATCTATCTACCCGTGCGCAGATTTTCATTTTGCCAAGGCAAAAAATCTTATGGCCTACTCTTTGCGATTCCGCACCTGCTGTGGGATGTTTAATGCGTATACTTTACACTCGGGGAGACGTCCTGTTTTTCGCCCCTTTCCATACAGGTTAGGTATCCGATCACACTACAGAAAAATTCAGGATGGTTTTTGGAAAGTCAACTGGATATTATCAGCAAGAGTTCACGACAGGTTAGAGCGGGCTTTCAATTAACCACCAAGGAAGAGGAGTGAAGTGGAGACTGTTTGTATAAAGACTGCAGCCCTAATCTGATCGGCAGATACATTGCATTCAAGGTATATTTTCCATCAACTGTGATGTTTTGTATCAAGAGTGATTGTCGCTGCTGCTGACTGGTAGAAGCTGTTGAAAGTGCAGGAGTCTGCAAGTGTTAAAAATCTGGCCTGGTAGCCTATCAGTGGGGATGGGGACACCTTCTTGTGTGGTTCGACAATGTATTAATAAACGATGCATCCTAAGGCCCAGTTCTGTCGTATGTAGATCTTCTGTCATATCCTAAGTTCTCGTGTCAGCGATGTCATAATTACATTAACGAGTTGACCCTGATGTAACGACACGAGCCAAATGCTCGAGAGCAAGAAAGATTATGACAATATTCACATGCTCATGGGTTGAAGTCGGCTGACAGTGAAACACCTTTACCAAGCCTGCGGGGGAAACATGATCAATCAATGACTAATTCCAGACAGCCCAAGTCGGCTGTGTTGAATCATAAATTGATTAATCCAAATATTACTCTCTAGCACTGATCAGCAAACTACTGAGCGTAATCTTGCCAAGAAATCAACAATCAGCTGAAAGATGCTGATGTTGACAGCGATGTCCTGTAAAGGATATGCAAAACATTTATTTTTTAGCTCTGGTCATGTAGTTGTATCGGCGTGTGTTTGTTGTCTGTGTCCTGACGAAGTCTTTGGCCGCAACGTTAATTTTGTTATTAATGATTGTGTTCTAGTAAAGCTGACCAATTCTACTTCTCGTTTTTTTCTTCTTGGGTGTGTGTGTGTGTGTGAGAGAGAGAGAGAGAGAGAGAGAGAGAGAGAGAGACAGAGCGAGAGAGACAGAGAGAGAGACACAGAGAGAGAGAGAGAGAGAGAGAGAGAGTGAGAGAGAGAGAGAGACTCATGCATAGTACTGGTCTGGCCACCATGGTTTCTTAACATGGAGAAGGGTAGGAGAGTGCTACAAACCAGACCCCGGGGAGATTATACTTTGGTACCAGTTCGGAACGGGACAAAAGGCTCCACACCAACCTCACTACGATAGACATAAGTCACTTACAGAGCCTAGACGCCAATGCACCGGACTTAATAGTTAAATCACATCGTCCAGAGGATTCACAGCAAACTAACCAAGCTAACAGCGGTGCCAGAATTTGTTCTTACCTAGGACTATCAGAGGAATTCTTTCCCGACAAGAAAATGTTAGCATCAAACATCTTTATTGACACATATTAACATTTGTACCATCAAAATCATGTACTCTGCCTGCCAACTAGCTTAGGTGTTCATGGCCCTCATTGGTTTTCTGGATCAACTCTGTTGATTATATTCCTCCATACCACCGTCTAAGTCCATTCATCATTTCTCTTGGTTTGCCTCTTTTCCCACTGATCTTTCCAGTTGTCACCACTTTCTCCAATGCTTCTCTTCTAATCACATACCAAAGAATGATACTTGTCTATTTCTTATAGTTGTGTATAATATTCTAGTTGCAATCAGTCATCAATGTTTCTTAATATTTGTGTATGTCTTCTCCCCGGTAATATTCCTAAGCTTGTTTGATGAATGGAGTCCCTTAGCATTTCCCACTGTTGATATATACTCTGTATTTTAGCTATTGCGTTGTATCTATTTTTCTCAATCATCATTCTTGCATTTCTTCGTCTGCTTTTAGAACATCTTTATTAAGTCTCATTTTCTTAACCAGTGTTTCTGTTTTCTTCTCTTAAATCCACTTTTATTTATCCAACATATATGAATACACCAACAATCCAGAAGAATCCTTCCACAAGACAAACAATGGCATATATTTATACTGCATGTCCTTTGCAGGACGATGCCATTAATTTCAACCCCAGGCTGAATTTTCTAAGCAAGTTTACTTTCAGCAGTTTGTCGTAACTTTCTGAACAGAAAGTCAACGTTGAAGTTCAACTGACCGGTTTAGGAAACGATCCCCAGGGCACCGGAAGTTCAAACGCATTATAAACCTCGCAGCCACGCCGACATCCGCATGTATATATAATTGCAGATGACTCTAGGGAGACGGAAGATGATAGATAAGGCATTGTATATGGTATTTGCGAAATGCTCCAAAAGGATCAAGAACAGAAACAGCAAATTTACAACGTATGCAACTCTAGAAGGAGATAACAGAATGTCCATTTAAATAATGAGCACAACCCACTACTGGCAACGCTGAGTAGTGAGTTGTGCTCAATATTTAAATCTCAAATCCCGAAACAACAAAATAAATCAAAATGTCCATTATTGTATTACTGTCACATATTTTAACCCCCATTCCCGGATGCGCATCGACAGCTTCTCCTGTGCGGGAAAATCCACTTCTGCGTCCTCTAAAGTTGTGCCGAATTCTGGACCGGAAGGTTATCGTTTCCGCCTACTAACAACTTATATATATATATACACACACACATAAACACGCTGTTCTTAAGTGTTATTTAGGTCACATCTCATACATCACAACACTCACCGCAAGATACCTACACATACACACGCTGTGCTTAAATGTTATGTAGGTCAGATCTCACACATCACAACACTCACCGCAAGATACCTCTCCACATTAACACTGATGGTTGTGATAGTGATAAATGTGTCCAGTCATTCAGAGAGAAAAACAATGTACTCATATGAAAAGATGTCTCGCTTCCGTTCGATGTGTAACTACGTTATAGCCTCATTCAAGGGAAGATAATATGGTGGTTTCTCCCCGACTTTGGTGGTTTATAACCCCCCGCCTTAGTGCGCAATGCTCGAGTATGAGCAATAGTGAAGGCACCGTTCTGCTCACTTGCACAGATGCTGATAAGAAAAGGTCCGTCGCTTGGGACCCCCCCCCCCCCCCACCCAAACAACTAGTCCTACAACTGCATATACAATAACAAGGGGGACAACTACTAACGGATTCCTAACACCATATACGTCACGATGGAAACAGCAGGCACTAACCTTTATTTTACTAGTTTCCACTGGGTATTGGGGTGAAGAATGCTGACAACGAAATGCTTAAAAATAATAGGATGAACTCAGTAAGTACATAACCCTTTCATACACCCAAGGCGCAATGGGCATATTTGTAAATCCCATTCGGCAATCATCGGGTGATATGGTCAGTATCACGCCGCCCGCCTTGACCTCCCAAGACATTTCCTGGTACGCATCAAGGCTAGGTCGACCTGGGAGCCCAGGTCAATGATTAAAATTCAAATCCGCTCAGATGAAAGTTCGACCCCCTTTACTGGCCCTGGGGCGTACTGGGCACATGACGCTAGCCACTCAGTTCTGTAGACCAGTAGGCCCTCCATGTGTGATGTGTCAAAATCACGGTGCGGCCTTACTTCCCAGAACACGTCCTGATACCCACTTTTGGTTGAGTCGACCTGGAAACCACAAAATTAAACAAAATTTAAAATTTAAAAAAAAAACCGTCTCGATGGAGATTCGAACACATTTCTACCGGACCGACAGCGTTGTGGATTAGTTACTGCACGTTGCATGTCGTTTACAGGAAAAATCGTGCTATAGAGTTTATTATAGGGGTAGGTCTTATTTTCGGGGAAACACGGTATGCGACAGATGAATGTAAGGTCCCAATACAAATGGGCTGAGAACCACTAACCAGGTGCAGCAGAACTCCTTATCAGCTGTGTGCCGAGGGCGATGTGACATGATGTGTTCATGTTATAAATTATGACATTGGTTGCGAGTTAATTTTGTACTTTTGCATATGAAGGCGCCACGGAAAGTGTATGGCTTGAGTGCTGCCTTAAGTGGTCTGTGTGGAATATTTATGGCTCTCATTTACAGGCGAAACGCTTCTGACTTGCCTAAACTATGAGTGGCGGAGTAACTAGGGTGTGAGGCTTCCGCCTCTTACTCACAACATATCGGGCTCATATCCAGATAAAACAGAATGTTTAAATACAAAACAAAGGATGTAACACTACTCCTGATCTTTTAATAGTGGGTAGCACTCCTAGTCTCTTCGGATGAGGACAAATCAATACGAAGAACTAACCAGTATGTTTGCTACAAACGTTAAAATTCCTCGTAGTAGGACACTGCAAAGAGCAGGCTGAATGTGTAGCTATCCTCCTTAATTTAAACAGATAGGAAACTGTTCGAATGTCGTTATGTGAGGTGTTACCGCATATCGTCTTGAAATACAGTAAATGTCGTTCTGTGAGATAATACGGCATATCGCCTTGAAATACAGTAAATTACGCTCTGTTAGATACTACAGCACATCGTCTTGAGATACAGTAAACGTCGTCTGTGAGATAATATGGTTTATCGTCCTGTGAGATAATATGGTTTATCGTCCTGTGAGATACTATGGTTTATCGTCCTGTGATACACAGTAAATGTTGCCCTGTGAGATACTATGGTATATATCGTCCTGTGATACAGTGAATGTCGTCCTGTGAGATACTATGGTATATCGTCCTGTGATATAGTAGATGTCGTCCTGTGATACAGTAGATGTCGTCCTGTGATACAGTAGATGTCGTCCTGTGATACAGCAGATGTCGTCCTGTGATATAGTAGATGTCGTCCTGTGATACAGCAGATGTCATCCTGTGATACAGTAGATGTCGTCCTTTGATACAGTAAATGTCGTCATATCAGATACTATGGTATATCGTCCTGTGATACAGTAGATGTCGTCCTGTGATACAGTCCATGTCGTCCTGTGATACAGTAAAAGTCATCCTGTGATACAGTAGATGTCGTCCTGTGATACAGTCCATGTCGTCCTGTGATACAGTAGATGTCGTCCTGTGATACAGTATATGTCGTCCTGTGATACAGTCCATATCGTCCTGCGATACAGTAGATGTTGTCCTGTGATACAGTAGATGTCGCCCTGTGATACAGTAGATGTCGTCCTGTGATACAGTCCATGTCGTCCTGTGATACAGTCCATGTCGTCCTGTGATACAGTCCATGTCGTCCTGTGATACAGCAGATGTCGTCCTGTGATACAGTAAAAGTAATCAAGTGATACAGTAGATGTCCTGTGATACAGTAAAAGTCATCCTGTGATACAGTAGATGTCGTTCTGTGATACAGTAGATGTCGTCCTTTGATATAGTAAATGTCCTCATGTCAGATACTATGGTATATCGTCCTGTGATACTGTAAATGTCGCCCTGTCAGATAATATGGTATATCGTCCTGTGATACAGTAAAAGTCATCCTGTGATACAGTAAAAGTCATCCTGTGATACAGTAAAAGTCATCCTGTGATACAGTAGATGTCATCCTGTGATACAGTAGATGTCGTCCTTTGATACAGTAAATGTCGTCATGTCAGATACTATGGTATATCGTCCTGTGATACAGTAAAAGTCATCTTCTGATACAGTAAATGTCGTCCTGTGAGATTCTATGGTATATCGTCCTGTGATACAATAAATGTCGTCCTGTGAGATACTATGGAACATCGTCCTGTGATACAATAAATGTCGTCCTGTGATACAGTGAATGTCGTCCTGTGAGATACTATAGTATATCGTCCTGTGATACAGTGAATGTCGTACTGTGAGAGATACTAAAGTATGCCGTCCTATGATACAGTAAATGTCGTCCTGTGAGATACTATGGTATATCGTCCTGTGATACAATAAATGTCGTCATGTGATATAGTAAATGTCGTCCTGTGAGATACTATGGTATACCGTCCTGTGATATAGTGAATGTCGTACTGTGAGACATACTATAGTAAGCCGTCCTATGATACAGTAAATGCCGTCTTGTGAGATACTATGGTATACTGTCCTGTGATACAGTGAATGTTGTCTGCGAGATTATATGGTATGTCGTCCTGTGATGCAGTGAATGTCATCCTGTGAGATACTATGACCTCGTCTTGAGATACAGTAAATGTCGTCATGTGATACAGTAAATGTCCTGTGAGATACTATGGTATATAGTCCTGTGATACAGTGAATGTCGTACTGTGAGAGATTCTATAGTATGCCATCCTATGATACAGTAAATGTCGTCCTGTGATACAGTGGTTGTCGTCTGTGAGATTATATGGTATGTCGTCTTGAGATACAGTAAATGTCGTCATGTGATACAGTAAATGTCGTCATGTGATGCAGTAAATATCGTACTGTGAGATACTATGGTATACCGTCCTGTGATATAGTGAATGTCGTCTGTGAGATTATATGGTATGTCGTCTTGAGATACAGTAAATATCGTCATGTGATACAGTAAACGTCGTCCTGTGATATACTGTACTATAATAGTTCTAGTGCCGCCTCTTTTGCGTCTCCGGAAAAATGACACAGGCTGAACAACACAGTCTAAAATCGAACCCACGACTTTCAGACTATGAGACATGCGGTTTAACCACTACGCCAAGCAGACTCATAGACACACTGTGAGTGGCACCTTGCTGTCTTGACAGACAAAAGTATGTGGATTGGAATTTGGCCATAATTCCATCGCACAAAGCCTGGGGGTGGATTCAGAGAACATGTGTAGCCCATGCAGCATGTTCCCTCTCTCGGCCTGGCCTTGTTTACACAGGAGGAAAGAATAACCAGTACGTCTGGAACAAGGTAGGCTGCAGACGCTGGCGGCTCAGCATCAAACCTCCAAGAGCAGGAGGTGAATCTCACCTCCAAGAGCAGGAGGTGAGAGGTGGCCAGACCCTCACACCCGTGGGATTTGACTTAGTGGGATTAGAATTAGAGGCGTTCAGCCATATCCCGCTGATTAGAGAAATTAGACGTAAACAATCAAGATTTTTTTACGTTATGAGAAGACATAAATTGGAGAACTTGGTGATACATAATTGGCAAGATCGAGGGAAAGAAAACGAAGAGAAGACAGAAGTAAATACCTGGATGGCTTGGGCACGTGGCATGATCGAGACAGGAACACTGAGCTGATCCACGACTCTGGTGATCGAGTGAAATGGCGAATAATAACCCCCCCCCCTCCCACACACACACACACACAAACACACACGCTTATCAGCATAACACGTGCTGGATGGATGGAGTTTGTCTTTACCCTGAACGGTCAACGCTCATACCACAGAAATCAAAGCAAAGCGATCTGCTCCGAACTCTCCTACCACTCGACTCGGCATGTCGGGGAAACTGTGAAACTGCGTTCACCAACCCTAAGGCCACAGACGCCGAATGATAAACGCAGTCGTTTATGATTGACAAACCAATTGACACTCAAGAGTTGTTCGAGGGTGTGGAAAGAGAGGGGGAGGGGGGAGTGTTTACGAAAAAAAAGGGGGAGGGGCTAACCCAGGAAGCCGAAATGACAAAGCCAGCACTAAGATTGGTCACAATATATTCGACCTGTTAGTCACAGGTCAAAGGGTCATACGTGCCAGCGGAACGTACTAACCAACACATTTTACCCGCGATGAACGCGTAAACAAACTGTGGCCTGGAGATGTCAAAATGTCGTCATCACATCGCGGCTGTCACACTTTTGACATGACGACTGCTATCAGCTACCTGACTTCCGGACAGAGCTAATTTGCTCATGCGTAAACAGTTTATGTGCTTGCCAGTTGGACAGATTAAGAATGGTTTCGTGTGGACATTGTAAGGTTGCTGGAAAAGGGGGTTGACTGTGGCCGAGCTGGTACTGGAATCCCAATACACAAAACTGACTAGGAAGCTCGGTGGCGGGGTAAATCACACAGAGGTACAGGCAAACGTTACGATCAAAGTTGTTATCAACAAACAATGAGAGGATTTTGTTCTGTACATCTACAAATAGGAACCTTCTGATTTGTTAAACCTCAAACGCATGTAGGAATAGGAGGCAAGTCTTTCCCTTATGTACAGAACGACGGAAATGTTTATCGAACCGTGGTCCGATCGCACGCACGTTTTTGTCAGCGTAACGTCCTAACCGTTATTTCAACAACCGACCAATAAAGCAATACAGTTTTAATTTTCATGTTTTTAAAGTGTATTTTCGTCGATAAATACTCTCTCTCTCTCTCTCTCTCTCTGTTGTCGTGCTTTCTAACCATATTGTATGTATATATAGACACTGCCAGCTGGTCCCCTGAAATATAACTTTAAAAACTGCAGGGCGGCCCACTAATTATGTTTGTTAATATCGCTTAAAATACACGTCGCTACCCCCACCACTGCTTCTGTCGTCTCCTCCTATGGACCATATAGAAGGAGAGTGTCAGTATATTGCTTGAGTTCCGTAGCACGACAACATCCTCTTGGCGTTGTGGGCGAGATTCGTAATGCCGCTTACCCGAGTTCGAAACACAGCGGCGACCGATTTGGCAGCAGACCGTGTCGCGCTGATTTTAACGTGTTGGTGTGGGAGCCGGTCGTTCAGAAAGCAATGGCAAATTACTGAACGTAAAAAACTTGCCAAGACATCAACAACGGCAGTAAAATGCTGGCGTTGACTGCAACGTCATGTAACGGATCTGCAACTAAAAACAATATTATATCACACTCGAGAAGGATATTGTATTGTGGGCACATTTTCTCATTTTAAAATGTCTCAGCGGAGCCTATTAAGCCTACTCTGTTCAATATACAACCGACAAGGAATATTGTAAGTTCGAACATGGGCCCTTCTTATTTACTGCACTTATCTGAGAAGTTTAGATGTTGAATCCATTACTGCATGATGAGGGGGTTCAGTTATCGGTCTGTTTTTATCTGTGTAACAATTCATTATGCTCACGTTGTGAATAGTGCAGCTCTGTCCGAGTTAGAGGCGGGTGCTACATCACCAAGCCACTCCGCGAGATTCCCCGTTACTCTAATGAAGAAGAATCCCAATTTGAAGATTCACACATGCATGCAAACACACAAGACAAACACACTCACACAGACAGACACAAAGACGTGGGCACGTACGCACATATACAGACACGCATACACACCCAGGTACACACATAAACACATACATACCATCGCACCACTCACATGCACACTCGCGCAAACACATACTCGCATGCATACGCACGCAAACACACACACACACACACACACACACACAACGAAAAAGAAAGAAAGAAAGAAAGAAAATATGCTGAAAGAACCTTAAGTTAAGCAAAGTGACCAGCTCAGCAATAAACTCCAACCATTAACTCCCACCTCTTTTATCTGATCCACTTTGGTACGAACCTCAGCCGGACAGATGACCGCGTATATGAGCCAATGGACGGTGTGAAACTGCGGGCAATGGAGAACACAGCGTAGATGAACCTGAACCGTTGGATACTAAACGAAAGATGGCTTGATAACAACCCTTAAACACTCGTGCAAACGGGGGACTTTCTTTCTCTGATGACCAGAAACCTATTACACACGCTCAACCAGTGAAGATGACGCCTATCAGCAATGCAAACATTCCTTATGTCCCTCAAAGCATCACTAGCGGTCAAGAGCAATGAAAGCTTCGTGGCTTGATGGCCGTGGACGCAGGTAGCTTCTTATTTTCTTGAGGTATTTCCCGAGCATCTGACATGGGCTAACCCTGGAGTACTGTGTACACCATCTGTTATCAGGGATCACAGAAAGAAGTGAGACGGTATCTCATCATCTCCACTGCTGTATTCCAGGGGTCTTCATAAGTACTACCAATGTCAATGGTATTTCTAAGGTATATCCTGCTGACTGACTGTAAATGCTCATAGAAAAGTGGTTTCTGTGTTAATTCTCCTCTCCTCTCGCAACGGGAACAGGGGTTCAAACGACACAAATATCCGCTGAACTTTAAATGGTGCATGTCCTTTGCTGGCGCTGTGATGAACCCCGGTAGTAAGTTGATTCGCTAGGCAAGTTTAGGTTCAGTAGTTAGCTATTACTTTCTGAACGAGAAGCCAACGCTTAATTCCAACTGACCGAGTTAGGGAATCTTCTTCTTCTTCGTTCATCCGGATTTTTTTTTCCGGATGTGACTGCGTTGTGCCTGTTTACAGCAGAGATGCGTTCTTGCGCCGTTAGGCCGATACATCCGACTTCTGCGGGCATTTGTTGACCGGGTTAACCTTCCCGGGGGAGTTAGGGAATGAACCCGGAACCCCGCTGTCAGTGACAATGGAATACATGGAACCTGCGGAGACAGCATTAGCAACATATGCTTAATCCCAGCCAGTCCGTGTGTGGTGTGCTGCATCATGGTCTGGCTGCATCATAATATGCCTGTCAGCAAAGCCACTGCCTTGGCAAAATTGTTACTCTCAGAGAAAGCAGAGTGGCTTGGAAGTTGCGGCATGCACCTTTGGCTCTAGCAGACCCGGTTTGAATCCCAGCATAGATTGTGAATATTAGAAAACAAGATAAATAAGGTATATTCCCACTTCGTGCCAAGGTTGTGGATCGTATGTCTAGCTTACTCTGACAATGACGAAAATCTCGAAGGTCCCATCAGCACGTGTTGAACATTACAATCCCTTCACAGCTGACAATCAAATAGAGCAGACTAAACAGGTCGCTGTCAAAGCTAGATTTCAACATTACACAAGCTTACCACACAAATAATAATCATCAGCTCATCTCATCTTGTTCCTCATGTATATTGTGATGTGATGTGAAACATAAACAGCGGAAGATACCCATTTATGGGCTTCATATATCGAGATTCCCATATCTACTGGAGATGTGTTTCTGGTAAAAGTACATTTGGATCCTCGTCACTGCTGCAGAGTTCGTTTGCTGTGCTGAGATTCTCCTTGTGTGATTCACAAGCGGAGACTTCAGCATCTATGTAGCTATCCATGTGTTGTGAAAGTTAACCTTAACCAAAACCAATACAACAACAACTCACAGGTTAAAACAAAAAGTTAGTTGCATATCCTTTTCAGGACGTAGCAGTCAACCCCAGCATTTTTTGGCTATTCGTAAGACCTAGGCAAGTTTACGTTCACCAGTTTGTCATTGCTTTCTGAACAACCGGCACCCATGCTATTTCATTTTAAAAAACCAACGCAAGGCGGTCTGCTGCCAAATCGACTCACAGGTAGACACAGCTTATTGAATCGATCAAGTCTAGAGGAAATCAGTCTTCCTGTAGCCGCCCAGAGAAATTGCCGTTCTCTTCTTCCCATATGTTATCATTACACACATGCATACGGAAGCTGGGCAGACCGAGTTCTGAGTTAGAAAGGCGCATAACACAAAATGGGCACGACAGCAGTAGCGACCCAGTGTAAAATGGGTACTAGGAAATATTATGGGGAGTAAACGCGGGCCGACGTGATATTGACCACATTAGCCATCGAGTGCCGATTGGTCTATAAAATGTGGGGTCTCAAGGTGTGTAAATGGGTCCTTTACTTTTAAATTACTTAAAAGTGGGATGCGCTCAACTAGAAAGAGGCGCAAAGAAGGAGAATAAAATATGAACACCTCTGAAGTCGAGTGGGTTGGCCTGATGGCGAGGGACACTGGTAATAGGGAAAGCTAATCCACACGTAAAATTCAGTTCAGTGCTACTAGAAGTAGTGTGTATGGACTACGCTCGGGGTCAAAGCGCCCGAGGTTGAAGCGAGCGAGGGCAAATATATGAAATGTACGAACACTGAAACAGGAAATTAGTGTACAGTTTAGAGCAGGCGTTCTAAACAATTTAACGGCACAGTATTGCTTAAAAACAACACCAATATTTGGGCTATGGTTTCGGTGGCTATCAATCGCATTAATATGTGACATCTAAGAGAACTATTGAGTTGGTGGGGGGGGGGGGGGTCGGGAGAGAGAGAGCGAGCGAGAGAGATAAAGAGCGAGAGAGATAAAGAGAGAGAGAGAGCGAGGAGCGAGAGAGAGAGAGAGAGAGAGAGAGAGAGGGAGAGAGAGAGAGAGAGCGAGGAGCGAGAGAGAGAGAGAGAGAGAGAGAGAGGGAGAGAGAGAGAGAGAGAGAGAGAGAGAGAGGGGGAGAGAGAGGGAGAGAGAGAGAGAGAGAGAGAGAGGGAGAGAGAGAGAGAGAGAGAGAGAGAGAGAGAGAGAGAGAGAGAGAGAGAGAGAGAGAGGAGGGAACAGGACGGAAATAGAATATAATTATGCGCTATAATGTAATTAAAAATTCGATTTTTTAACTGATTCAGTGCCAAACAAAAAAAAATAGGTTTGGACCAAACATAATGCACAATCGCATGAACAGGTAATATCATGTACATGCCCATTCACTGAGTATTAAAATTGAGGCAGATAACGCGAAACAAAACAAATATCACCATGACTCTAGTATGACGATATATCGTATTTCTGTCCAAAAGGGAGGTTCCATTTGGCGATATACTATTCATCGGCGCTGAATCAGTTATGAAATCATATATTTTATTTCAATCCTCTCAAAATCGCTCCGCGTGCCAAGCGTTGCATGCGTGCCGTAGGTTGTCAACACCTGGCCAAGAGGGTTAACCTGAAGATGTACGAGGGCGAATCAATAAGTAAGTCACACAGTTCTTGGGTTGGCGGGTAAACGTAATTGGTGTTTTCTACACGTGGCAATGGGTGAAAGCAAACATCGAAATTTATATTCCCGTTCGTCAGATGGCGCTAGTGTCTCATGCGCATGCGCAGCGCATAAACAAAATGGCGACTGTACTTACCGAGTGTACAACCAAAGAGCAACGTGATGTTGTGCGTTTTTTGTGGGCAAAAGGACTGCCTGCAAATGACATTCATAAAGAAATGCTTCCTGTTTATGCTGATAAATGTTTGTCCCGTAAAGCGGTGGATAGCTGGGTAGAAAAATGTTCTCAAGGACGCTCTGAAATTGTTGATGAAATCCGATCTGGTCGTCCTGTTGAGATTGCAACAGAAGCATCCGTGCAGCGGGTGGAGGAGGTGATTAGAGGTGACAGGTGAGTAACGATAGACTCTGTAACATCTGCAATAGGGTGCTCACATGGTTCAACATACAGCATAATGCATGATGGATTGAAATTTAAGAAAGTGTGCTCAAGGTGGGTACCCAGATAATTGAAGGATGAACACAAAATGAACCGATTTGGCCTATCCTTGCATCATCTCTGTCGCTATGAAGATGAAGGAGAAGACATGCTGAACAGGATTGTTACTGGGGACGAATCATGGGTGCATCACCACCAGTTAAAATCAAAGCGTGCTTCAATGCAACGGAAACATCCTTCTTCGCCGTGTGTCCAAAAATTCAATGTTACGCCATCAGCAGGGAAGGTTATGCTGACAGTGTTCTGGGATTGTTAAGGAGCGCTTTTAATCATTTTCAAGAAGAAAGGTGACAATGTGAATTCTGAATCGTACTTTGAAGTTTTATCAATGCTTCATGAAGCAATTCGAAGAAAACGTCCAGGACTGCCGACTAGAGGAGTGTTGCTTCTTCATGACAATGTCAGTCCACATACGGCTCGATTAACTCAGGAGAACATTAACCAACTAAGGTGGGAAGTTCTGGAACATCCACCTTACAGCCCCGACTTAGCCCTTAGCGATTTCCACCTTTTTGGTCCACTGAAAACCCACCTTGGCAGGAGACATTTCGCGAATGACGCCGAAGTTGAATGTGAAGTGAAAACGTGGTTTAGAAAACAGAGCACGCAGTTCTATGCAGCCGGTTTGGGAGGACTGATAAAACGATGGGATAAGTGCATCAATGTTGGTGGAAATTATGTTGAGAAATAAAGGGACAATGTATGTATAAAAACAAACTGGTTTCAAGTTATCATTTTTAATTATTTTTCTACAGCCATTTGTGACTTACTTATTGACTTCCCCTCGTACTTAAGCGAACAGAACTATAGCCGAACAGTCCAAGCAAAGTGGATAGTGGAATGTTGAGCCACAAGATATAGCGGGTGGATTTATCACTAAGTGCCCGGACTTTGCAGAGATTCGGGGCTGGGCCGGAGAGAGAAGAGGCGATAAAAGTGAGATTAAGACATGGGGAAGAGTGAGGTTTCTCCAGCTCACAGATACACACTCAGATCGGCGTGTTAGCGATTAGAAATGTACAGCAGAACTAGTCAATCGCTCTCGCTCTCTCTCTCTATCACTCCCCCTCCCCAACACACACACAGCACACACACACATGGAGGTCGGCATGGCTGCGAGCTTTAGGCAAGGTAAACTCTCAATTCTGACGGCGGCTTTGTGGGTTCATTCCACTCAAATGCTGGGATTAAATGTTGACTTCTCGTTCAGAAAGCAATGGCAAGCTACTGGGCGTAAAATTGCCTAGTAATTCACAAACAGCCTAATAGGGGGTTAGATGTGATTGCGAAGACATGTTATATATATATATATATATATATATATATATATATATATATATATATATATATATATATATATATATATATATATATATATATATATATATATGCCAGCTCTCACTGATGTCTGCACACATGTCACATTGCCTTCCTCTTGCACGCTTCCTCTCCAGCACATCCTTTACCAACGAACTGTAGCTTTTCATGTGGTCGAAGTACCTTAATATTACCCACGACCAAACATTTTTCTTAACGTTGAGGTCTTCGTGGCGAAGTGGTTAATCAGTCTGCCTCGTGATTAGAAGGTCTTGGGTTCGAATTTGGAAGCCATCATTCGGTTCTCGAAAGCAGTTTTCCGTATACCCCAATGCACCATTGTACCTCTATGGGATCATCGTACCCCTATGGGATCATTGTCAGAGACAAGAAGTTCGTGCCCCGCCAGATGCTTTCGGCAGAGCGGTTAGCTGCGCTCTAGAAAAAGACCGAGCTAGCTGGAATAAACCCCAGTACAATGAGGTCTCAGTCCTACCTGGCATAGCACGAAGCTATCCAGCAGGCGACCAGTGGAAGTGACATGGTGGTTAGTAGCAAATATACATGGGTTAAGTAGGTAAGGAACCTACGTCTGGTCTAGCAAACCGGTAGGGAATTTACTTGTTCCTAAAAATTCTGCTCAAAATTTATGGAGAAAATTGGAGTAAAAGGTGCTAGTCACGGCGCTGGAACTCCAATTAACTCTCCCCACGACGCCTAACGGCATAAGTGGTAGAAACAACAACAACAACAACAATGAGGTCGATCCTCTTATCCGCCGTTTTAATCTACCAACGTCTGCATAGTACCACTCTTTGGCATGTACATACATCTGTCTGGAACACGAACCAACTCGCAGGCCAGAAAGTTGATATCACGGCCGACGACAGATAAACCACTGCATTTTTTATGTTGTAATAATTACGAACACTTGAAGCCATTCGTCTGACGCAACACACTGACTTCATTGTCTTGTGGCTGCAGCACTTCTACAAGCCCACACGTCCTAGGTTAATAACCGCTATGTAACTAGGTTGGGGCAGGTGGGATGCGCTCGGGGAGTAACATATGTGGGGGTGGGGGAACGTGGATGGTTAGTTAAGTTAGTTGCATATCCTTTTCCATGACGTCACAGTCAACCCCAGCATTTCTTGGCTATTTATAACTTCTTGGTTCAGAAGTTTGACGTTGCGTTCTGAATGACCAGCACTCATACCATTGAATGAAAATAAACACAATGCGGCCTGCTGCTAAATCTCCCACAGCTGTGTTTCGAAAGCGGTATGCGGGATTACGAATTGCGCCCGTAACCCCTTCGCCACTGAGCCGGTTAACACACATCAAAACTGCCGTTCGTAGGTCAGCATGGCCAAATGGATAAGAACGCGTGTTCTTAAACATCCGGTGTGTTGATGCCGAGGTAAGGGGTTCAACCTCTACACCGGACAGTTGGACTAAAATGTTGACCTATCGTCCTTGCCTTGGGGACGTAAATTACAAGTACCTCTGAAGTCGGAGTGGGTTTGCCTGATGGCGAGGGACACTGTTAATAGGGAAAGTTAATTCCCACGCAAAATTCAGTTCAGTGCTACTAGACGTCGTGTGTATGGACTACATTTGAGTTCAAAGCAAGCGAGCGAAAACAAAAAAGGCGGCGCTGTTACCGGGGCCCATATGAGAAGCAAAGAATAGGAACATTGTAACCAACCATGCTTGTCATATGAGGTCATTAATGAGGGTTGGCATCACACTGGTTTGCTCATTCAGTAGACAAGTTTTGCTGCACAAGTCAAACAATGACGAAACACCCTATAAAGGTCCCGGCGTGAGTTGGCTGTGGGCTTATGCTCCACTGACCGATGAAAAATGAAGAAGAAGAAGAAGAAGAAGAAGAAGAAGAAGAAGAAGAAGAAGAAGAAGAAGAAGAAGAAGAAGAAGAAGAAGAAGAAGAAGAAGAAATATCAATACCATGCATAATTTGCCGTAGTCCACAAGGGAAGCCAAGATCAGTAACGATGTAATCTACCATGCAGGCCACATGAGGCGACAAAGAAGACTTGGCATGAGACTGACTATCTCATCTCACAGGAAGCTTTAGCTGCAAAGTGCAGCCATCCATGAAACGGTCTACAACATGCTTGGCTTGTACTGGTTGAGTGTCTAATCTTCATTAAAAGATGACAAGCAGAAGAAGACCATAAATGTCCCAACTGCCCCTGTTAGCTACTGCGTCTTTCTCCATCATAGTTTCGTAACCAGCTCTGAAGCCTTGGGGATAGTGACACGCGCAGTTTCATAATTCCCTGACAGACTGAGTGGAGGGTTCCAAATCATCCGTGGGAGATTTGGAAGCTGACCCCTTAGCACTGATTCTGATGGGCGCCCAGAAAGCAATGGCAAACTACTGAACTAAAACTGCCTAGTAAATCACGAAATGCCAATAAATGCTGGGGCTGGTTGCAACGTTCTGTAAAGGATACGCAAGTAATGTTAACCGTAATGTAGCTAACCAACTGGCAACAGGAACAATCAACATCCACACCTCGTCGACATCTGCTCAGAGAGGCCTTATGCTTAAGTGCTTGTTCTGAGTGTATTAACGTTGATTTTTTAGTGTATAACATGAACGTTTTGCACTAATCATGAACGTTTTGCACTACAGACGACACTCCACTTTACGTAGACTCGGATTTACGTAGTAAATTTGGTGATATATACTTTCGAAATTGCAGATGAACCTCACTGCTTGCCTTTTACTTCATCGACACAGTACCTCAGAAGTTGATTGGGTTCGCCCGATGGCGACTGGCAATTATACGAGGGGAAGCCAATAAGTAAGTCACAAATGTCTGTAGAAAAATAACTAAATATGATAACAACTTGAAACCAGTTTTTTTTTCATACATACATTGTCCCTTTATTTCTCAACATAATTTCCACCAAATTGATGCAGTTATCCCATCGGTTTATCAGTCCTCCCAAAACCGGCTGCATAGAACTGCGTGCTCTTTTTCCTAAACCACGTTTTCACTTCACATTCAACTTCAATCGATCATGATCAATTTAAATCTATCATGCATTATGCTGTATACTGAACCATATGAGCACCCTATTGCAGATGCTACAGAGTCTATCGTTACTCGCCTGTCACCTTTAATCATCTCCTCCATCCGCTGCACGGATGTTTCTGTTGCAATCTCCGCAGGACGACCAGATCAGATTTCATCAACAATTTTAGAGCGTCCTTGGGAAACTTTTTCTACCCAGCTATGCACCGCTTTACGGGACAAACATCTGTCAGCATACACAGGAAGCATTTCCTTATGAATGTCCTTTGCAGGCAATCCTTTTGCCCACAAAAAACGCACAACAGCACGTTGCTCTTTGGTTGTACACTCCGTAAGTGTATCTGTGTGGGCTGTTGTTTGTCGAGACTCCTGTCTTTTCCACTTTTCACATTGGGCAGTGGGGAGCGTTTTGTGTGATATTCACTGGCACAGGAACGGAGCATAATGGGGACGACCCGTTGCTGTGAAGTTGGAACTGCGACTAAATAAATAACTAACTCCGTAAGTACAGTCGCCATTTTGTTTATGCGCTGCGCATGCGCTTGAGACACCTAGCGCCACCTGACGAACGGGAATATAAAATTCGATATTGCTGCCACCTAATGACACCTGTAGAAAACACCAACTACAGAACTGTGTGACTTACTTATTGACTCGCCCTCGTAATAGGGAAAGCTAATTCACCCGAACAATCAGTCCAGTGCACTAGGAGTAGCAGCACGTGTATGGACATTTATTGGGTTCAAAGAGAACGACAGCATCAGCCTATTGTCATAGAAGTTGTTTCATGCTGTGGCCAAATCATAAAGAAAAAGAAAACGGCCACAGTCGAACTGTGGCCTGACAAGTTCATGAGGACAAAAGACTGAGCTACCTCCCACCATGATCCATCGTCTGCTGACTGTGCCATTATCTCCACTATCACCCATGCCTTTACCTCGATTTATACAACATTAATTCCAGAGTTCTGCTCTCTCAGAACCCAATTAAAGTTGCATTCAATAATTATCTTACTTCAAACGTCGAATACCGAATCGCCATTGTCCTGGAACTACTATGTTTTGTTGTTGTTATTGTGTTAATTGATTCAATCTTCTTCTTCAGCTTTCCGAGCCATTGAGGCTCTTTGCTGCAAATACAATCCGTCTCCATTCGTCTCTCTGGTGGACCTTCTCTTGCCAGTCGTTGATTCCAAGTGCTTGTAGGTCTGTACATGTATTATCTCTCCACCGTCTTCTTGGTCTACCTCGGGGTCTACGGTCATTTATTTCCTGAGTGTAAGCGAGTTTTGTTTCCCTATTATCTTCCATTCTTTCTATATGCCCCAGCCATTGCAGTCTATTAGCCTTCATGATACCAGTGATTAGCGCCTTTGATTTTAGTAGATGTTGTAGTGCATAGTATATCTTATTTCCAGAGTTAATTCTAGTTTGTATTTCTTCCCTTATGATGTTGGAGCAGTTGAAGATTGTACCCAGGTATTTGTATGTTTCCTTACAACTTTCTCTAGAGCCAGATTGAAGAGTAGCGGCGATAGTGCATCACCCTGTTTCAAGCCAGATGTTATTTGGAAGGGGTCTGATTTCCTGCCTTTATATGTTACTATATTATAAGTATCTTCCATGCATAGTCTGGTTATGTTGATTAACTTCCTTGGTATTCCAAATTCCTGCATAGCATTCCATAGACTATTCCTATGGACACTATCATACGCCTTTTTAAAATCCACAAAAATTTTATGGAGATCTCTTTTATATTCCCAATGTTTCTCGGCTATTTGTCGTAAGATAAATATCTGATCTATTGTTGATCTGTTTTGTCTAAAACCCGCCTGGTAGTCACCTAATATGTCTTCTGAATATGGTTTTAGTCTATTTAGTAATACTGCGGATAGTATCTTATAGCTTGTGGACAGTAGTGATATTCCTTTATAATTTCCACATTGGAACTTATCTCCTTTCTTAAAGATAGGTATCAATAATGACTCTTTCCAGTCATGGGGTAATTCTTCTGTCCTCCAGATTTTTATTATTAGTTCGTATAGCTTTAGATGTAATGCATAACCACCAATTGATTCAATGCCGAAGGATAATAATATATCGCCAAATTCGACCTCCCATTTAAACAGAATGACGGTATATCGCCATACTAGGGTCATCGTGTTATTTGTTGTGTTTCGTGGGTATCTTCCACAATTTCAATGCTCAATAAATAGAAATGTACATTATAATACATTTGAATGTGTACAATTTTTGGCACTGAAGCAGTTAATTGTGATGACTCATTATTTATGACATAACAACAGTTCTATGGAAAAGAACGAATAACACAAGTGAAAGCGACCTGCTGTAACGACAATAGCTTGTAATTACAAATAAAGAGTTATATATTATGTTCTACTTTCATTAGCTCTACAAGGCACTTGTGGTAGGTTACTTTAGCGGTTCGCAACGTTCTTCACGAAAAGCACATCTCCACTGTGTTCAAACTCTTCCTCATGTGAATCATGATGACATCAACAATATGTTGCGCAATTTATTGCCTGGCATATTCCGCTTCATCTCACCAGGTATGTATTGAAGAAATTTCTCAACATAAAACAAAGCAAAGGATGAATTCTTAAGGCTACAATATACAACACACATATTCCCACGGTAATTTTAACTGACCAAATTAAGATCCTTTCTTTATAGAGACGATGGTTACGCTAAACGACCAGTACGGTCACTGCTTAGAAGGAAAACAATGGTAAACTGTCTTTACAGATGACTAGAGAACACTATCAGTCAAAGAAACTGGAGAACAACGATGAAGACCGGTTATTATAAAACTTAAACATAAGAAAAAGAGGGACATTAAATACGTGGATGTGCAAACAGACATGGTAGTCTAGAAAAAATCAATTTAGAGGAAAATGTACCGAGAACAGAGAGAACAGGCAGACCACCACGTTGATGAATTCAAGATGTGATGGTTAATAATATACACGTGACAGCAACAGGGGCAGGGCATCTGGTTTATAAGAGAGAGAGAGAGAGAGAGAGAGAGAGAGAGAGAGAGAGAGAGAGAGAGAGAGAGAGAGAGAGAGAGAGAGAGAGAGAGAGAGAGAGAGAGAGAGAGAGAGAGAGAGAGAGAGAGAGATTTAAAACGACTATTATGGGGCAATGAAACTAGTACACTATATACAGATATACAGAAGAGACAAACAAAATTCCTTGGTCATGTGATGAGAAGAAAAGCATTGGAGAACATCGTGACAATTGGAAAGATAAGTAGGAAAATAAGTAGAGGCAGACAAAGAGAAAGGATGCTGGACAGTGTGAAACGGTGGCATGGAGGTATTTCATTAGCAGAGTTGATTCAGAGCACCAAAGACTGAGATCTGTGGAAAGACACAAACGCCTATACCTCCTGGCAATGTACAGGATGATAATAATGACGATGACGTTGTGGGGAAGTTGTGCAAAGTACAGGTTCACAGGATGATGTCGCTGTGTGTTTTTTTTTTAAATTGCATTATTGTTACAACTGAAACTATTAGACTCTGCCAACATCAAACATGTTAGGCGTGGGCGCAGGTTCTCATGGATATAAACTAATGCAGTTGGTTAGATACGAAGGCGTTATACTTTGCCACGTTATGAGTACCTTTGGGTGCCACGGTAGCGCAATGGCAAGCACTCTTACCTCCAACCTAGTGGTCATGTTTTCGAAGCCTCAACGAGAGGAATTTTGTAAACTGGGCCTGGGCTCCCTGGTCGACCCAGCCTAAAATGGGTGCCAAGTAATGTCTCGTGAAGTCACGTGAAGTCACGGTGGCCGGCGTGGTGATACTGGTCACATCACACACCGAGTTCCGAAAATATGCGGCACGTATTCTATAAACAGATGGGGCCAGCACGAGATTCTATAAACAGACGGGACTAGCATGACATTCTATAAACAGATGGGGCTAGCATGAAATTCTATAAACAGATGGGGCTAGCGGGAAATTCTATAAACAGATGGGGCTAGCGGGAAATTCTATAAACTGATGGGGCTAGCGGGAAATTCTATAAACAGATGGGGCTAGCACAAAATTCTATAAACAGATGGGGCTAGCACGAAATTCTATAAACAGATGGCGCTAGCACGAAATTCTATAAACAGATGGGGCTAGTACGAAATTATATAAACAGACGGGGTTAGCATGACATTCTATAAACAGATGGGGCTAGCACGAAATTCTATAAACAGACGGGGCTAGCATGACATTCTATAAAATGATGGGGTGAGCATAAAATTCTATAAACAGTGGGGCTAGCACTAAATTCTATAAACAGATGGGGCTAGTACGACATTCTATAAACAGATGGGGTTAGCACTAAATTCTATAAAAAGATGGGGATAGCACCAAACCAGCCAGTAAATCTCATGGCGTGGAAAAAGGACGCTTTACTTAGAGAGCTGGGTCAAACCAAGGACTTTTAACCGAATGAGTTAACATCAGCAGAATACAACACGTTTCAAGTGAAGATGGGTGTAGCCATAAAAGATCAGTACACCATACCCGCAAGGAGGGTTGTCAATCAATATACTGACAACAGTTCAATAACTGATTTATTACAGTTATTGGAACACCTAAGTCAGTTGTAAGATGTGACTGAGCTACCATATAACGGAAGACGGTACTACTTGCTTTCCGATAGTGCTGAATATTGGCGTGCGATCACCAAACCTGACACCTCACACCGTGCCAACAGTTTTGTAAGTGCAACTGCAAGGGTGCAGGCCTTACCCTAGTGTGAGGAAATGCGACCAAAAGACAAAATGTCATGGCACGGCAGACCAGGCCCTAATTCTTGGTCTAGGATGGGAGCTCCGACAGGCGGGCAATTAGAACATTGCTTTACTGAGCTGGCAGCTTCTGCGGCTCTTCTTATTCCAGATATATTGGTGTTACCTTTCCTCTGGAGTACACTAGGCAGGTAGAGAGAAGAATCATGCTGCATTTAGGTTGCATTTCCTAGCCTTCTACCCTCCCAATTGCGCACCTCCACCCGAAACCGTTGGCTCAATGTGGGGTGTCGGGTTTGGCCAGCGGTGGCAGACATTCGGCGCTAACAGAAAGCAGGTAGTACCGTCTATTGTCATACGGTAGCTCTGTCATACCTGACCAAGACCTGACTAAACCAGTCACCATCAAACACTAAGAGCTAAATCATTATACCACAATTTAATGTGCTCGAAATCTATTGCCGCCCTGTCAAGTCATAAATGTCTTGTTTTATAACCCTTCCTGAATATGAAGCCTGCACAGCTCAAGGACTGAGACATCAATTATTAGCTTCACTTGTTAGGGGCCACTTTTATCTGATTTTCTCTGACATTTTCCTACATGAAACTCGACCTCACTAACCGTATCTGCATGGCTGCGTTATTGCAAACACAGACAACCACATATAACAACTGTTTTCTCACTGTTGTTATGTTTCACAGATCTGCTGCACTTATATACATTTTATGTAAGTTTCACTTGAATACAAAACGTTAATAACAACGTTGTTTTGTCCTTAAAATGTTGCTAAAATAATACTTATCTCTACAATCTTTTTGCATTACACATCAAATACCATGCAGTTGGCAAATGTGAAGTAAGGTGTATATACTTGGACCGGCAATATTTTCAAACACTGCACAGTCATTAAAAATACACCCTATACTATCTGTATGGTTCTGTTGTACTAATGTGATGCTTTCATTGGTTTATTTTAACTAATGAGTTCTGTGGGTTAGCTTCACTGATGGTCTGTGTGGTTTAGTTTCACTGACGTGTTAGTGGTTTATTTTTAATGTTGTTTTTTTGTGTGTGTGGTTTAATTTCACTGAAGTGTTTTGTTGTTTAATTTCAGTGAAGTGTTTGGTTTATTACGAGAATAAAGGCTGTAATAATAATAAGAAGAAGAAAGTAGTGGTTGTGGAGCAGGAGGAGGATAGGAAGGTGGCGTGAAATAGTAGGGAGAAGAAGGTGGAGGATGTGAAAGAAGAAGATGAAGGAGGGAGCAGTGGATCAGAAAGAAGAAGGAGTAGAAACCACAGCAGCATATCAGTGAAACTAATCTACAAAACCCATAAGGAAACTAAATTACAAAACATGTTAGTGAACCCAAACCACAAAACACATTAGTGAAATTAAATTACAAAGCACATTAGTGAAAATCATCACAAACCACAGTAATGAAAATCAACTACAAAACACATCAGTGAAACTAAACCACTAAAGCAGATTAGTAAGACTAAATCACAAAGCTCACCAATGAAAGTAAACCACAGAACACATAAGTGAAACTAAATCACAATATGCATGAGAAAAACTAAATCACACACAGACACACAAACAACAACAACAACAACTACAGTGAAACTAAATCACAATGCAGAGTGAAAGTAAACCGCAAAAGTAAATCACAAAACATATAGATCAAACTAACCCATACTGTTGTGTCAATATGCAAGCTAGAGCCCATTCTATACAGGTTCATAGATGATTACATTGTGAATGAGTTAATGATACCACATATTTTTTTCCCAGAGGATGACTCCGAGCGGAGGAGTTGAATATTTATTTGATTGTATAACTTAAGTCTCAACAAGAACACAGATATGGCGCAAGAATCTGGTGATCGTGTGAGATGGCAAACAATAACTGCCCATGTATATTGGCATAGAACATGATGCTGATGATAAGCTCATTAGACTGCATTGAGAATCTACTTCACTATAAACTATTCAGTCTGAATTATTTTTGTTTGAAAGTAGCACAAGAACAACACTTTAACAATGCTACTTTGGGTGTTCTTGTGGTCAGGTAGTGGCATACCTACCTAATGCCACAGAGGTTTAGTGATTCAATTCCCAGTGAGTGCTTCACTGGACTTGGGTCAGCATATCAAGAGACCATGTAGGTAGCTGAATTATAAAAACCGTCATAAGGCACCTCTATATCCCAAGATATAAGAGGGAAGATATTTTTTTTAAAGTAACAGTTTCTTTTGTTTAAGATTCAGTTAAGACAACATATGAAGACATGAAATGCAGAGTTCTTTAAGGAGAACAAATAATCAATGGGTTTGAAATAAAAACAGAAATGTTTGAAGAATGCCTGCTGTAATTAATACTCTTCTTACTTATTTCTTACACACAGTGGAAACTCAACATCAAAATATCAGGGCAGCAATGTAGACATTTTTAGAGTAACAGACAGAATTATGAAAATAAGAATACAAAAGGCAAAATATTCTTTCAAAGCACTTTGCAGGTTGAAGAAACCAAAGAAATTAACACCAGAAGCACACTTAGAATATTCAAGACTTGTATTAAATCAGTACTGTTGTGTGCATACAGATATGGACAAAAAACAATTATATATAAATTCAGATATGGACAAAAACAGTTACATATAAATTAAAAACCAGTGCAGAATAGAAGGACTAAAATGTTATGGCAGAATCATTAAATGGAGCAGACTAGACACATTTTGGTAAACCATGAGGTGGTGAAGCCTATTTACATGCCATTGAGATACATATGGGATTTGAGGCTGATATTATTAAGGTTAATATTTCAGTAAGAAGCGTGTTGAGTTGAATCAAGAACCAACATCACAGCACTCGGGACATTCCCATAATGCTCCGTTCTTATCTTCAACAGCCAGTGAAGAGTCCCAATACAAATGGTACCAGTATCAGTCTGATTGTGTGTCCATATGGCCTTTTCTCAGAGTCCCGAGCATCAGCCAGATCTTCTAGTCACATCCTGCAGCTCCATTCTCTCCAAGCCATGATATCTATCTGTTCTTCTGCAATAAACACGCAATTCCAAAAAAGCCTTGACCACATCAGCCTTATCATGCACCAATACTCTACCTATAGGTGCATACCAAGCCAGTTTATCTGCCTGCTCATTTCCCACCACACCCACATCAATAAGTGAGAGCACTAACCTCTGCACCACAACAGCTCAACTAGAAAGAAGATGTTTTTTTTAATCCACCCTTCTGACTCTTGACTCACCACATGGAGTCAATGCATTTCGAACCACAAATACCAAAGGCCACTTCATAACAATCAGAAGGTGAAATCATTATTTTGAAGATACATCCAAATGTTATGATAATCTGAACAACAAAGGCTTAAAGCATCATCATGGTCTCCTCTGGGCAGGATTCACATCCTCAGATGTTCTATAAAAGACTGTAATAAACTGCATACCATGTCTTATAATACACTCCCCACAATCAGATGTAAAACCTCGGTTTGTCATTGCATTACAACAAAATGTTAACGACAGTGGTCAGATTTATAAAGGTTGGTTTATTAGTATATGCTTTATGTCCTTAATACTTGTAAACTATTTGTGCTCTTTACAACAATCTATTTTTACCTCTCACTATATGAGGTGCCATGGTTGTCTAGACTGCAGATTTGGTTGTTACATACAGAATAGTTAGCCTTGTCTAAATTATAGATCTGATTGTAGTATACAGACTGGCCAACCTTGTCTAGATTGCAGACATGCTTGTTGTATACAGACTGGACAGCCTTGTCTAGATTGCAGATCTGCTTGTTGTATACAGACTGGACAGTCTTGTCTAGATTGCAGACATGCTTGTTGTATACTGACTGGACAGTCTTGTCTAGATTGCAGATCTGCTTGTTGTATACAGACTGGACAGTCTTGTCTAGATTGCAGATCTGCTTGTTGTATACAGACTGGACAGCCTTGTCTAGATTGCAGACATGCTTGTTGTATACAGACTGGACAGTCTTGTCTAGATTGCAGATCTGCTTGCTGTATACAGACTGGACAACCTTGTCTAGATTGCAGATCTGCTTGTTGTATACAGACTGGACAGCCTTGTCTAGATTGCAGACATGCTTGTTGTATACAGACTGGACAGTCTTGTCTAGATTGCAGACATGCTTGTTGTATACAGACTGGACAGTCTTGTCTAGATTGCAGATCTGCTTGTTGTATACAGACTGGACATTCTTGTCTAGATTGCAGATCTGCTTGTTGTATACAGACTGGACAGCCTTGTCTAGATTGCAGATCTGCTTGTTGTATACAGACTGGACAGCCTTGTCTAGATTGCAGACATGCTTGTTGTATACAGACTGGACAACCTTGTCTAGATTGCAGATCTGCTTGTTGTATACAGACTGGACAGTCTTGTCTAGATTGCAGATCTGCTTGTTGTATACAGACTGGACATTCTTGTCTAGATTGCAGATCTGCTTGTTGTATAAAGACTGGACAGCCTTGTCTAGATTGCAGACATGCTTGTTGTATACAGACTGGACAGTCTTGTCTAGATTGCAGATCTGCTTGTTATATACAGACTGGACAACCTTGTCTAGATTGCAGATCTGCTTGTTGTATACAGACTGGACAGCCTTGTCTAGATTGCAGACATGCTTGTTCTATACAGACTGGACAGCCTTGTCTAGATTGCAGACATGCTTGTTGTATACAGACTGGACAGTCTTGTCTAGTTTGCAGACATGCTTGTTGTATACAGACTGGACAACCTTGTCTAGATTGCAGATCTGCTTGTTGTATACAGACTGGACAACCTTGTCTAGATTGCAGACATGCTTGTTGTATACAGACTGGACAGCCTTGTCTAGATTGCAGATCTGCTTGTTGTATACAGACTGGACAGTCTTGTCTAGATTGCAGATCTGCTTGTTGTATACAGACTGGACAACCTTGTCTAGATTGCAGATCTGCTTGTTGTATACAGACTGGACAGCCTTGTCTAGATTGCAGACATGCTTGTTGTATACAGACTGGACAGTCTTGTCTAGATTGCAGACATGCTTGTTGTATACAGACTGGACAGCCTTGTCTAGATTGCAGATCTGCTTGTTGTATACAGACTGGACAGCCTTGTCCAGGGTGATAACCACATAGTTGTATACAGACTGGTCAGTCCTGTCTAGATTGCTGACCTAGTTGTTGTATACAGACTGGATAGTCCTGTCTAGATTGCAGATCTGCTTGTTGTATACAGACTGGACAGCCTTGTCTAGATTGCAGACATGCTTGTTGTATACAGACTGGACAGTCTTGTCTAGATTGCAGACATGCTTGTTGTATACAGACTGGACAGCCTTGTCTAGATTGCAGATCTGCTTGTTGTATACAGACTGGACAGCCTTGTCCACTGGTCAGTCTTGCCTAGATTGCAGACCTGGTTGTTGTATACAGATTGGACAGTCCTGTCTAGATTGCTGACCTAGTTGTTGTATACAGACTTGTCAGTCTTGCCTAGATTGCAGACCTGGTTGTTGTATACAGACTGGATAGTCCTGCCTAGACTGCGACCTGGTTGTTGTATACAGACTGGATAGTCCTGTCTAGATTGCAGACCTGGTTGTTGTATACAGACTGAGTAGTCCTGTCTAGATTGCAGACCTGGTTGTTGTACAGACTGGACAGGTCCTGTCTAGATTGCAGACCTGGGTGTTGTATACAGACTTGTCAGTCTTGCCTAGATTGCAGACCTGGTTGTTGTATACAGACTGAGTAGTCCTGTCTCGATTGGCAGACCTGGTGTTGTATACAGACTGGATAGTCCTGTCTAGATTGCAGACCTGGTTTGTTGTATACAGACTGGGACAGCCTTGTCTAGATGCAGACATGCTTGTTGTATACAGACTGGACAGTCTTGTCTAGATTGCAGACATGCTTGTTGTATACAGACTGGACAGCCTTGTCTAGATTGCAGATCTGCTTGTTGTATACAGACTGGACAGCCTTGTCCAGGGTGATAACCATATAGTTGTATACAGACTGGTCAGTCTTGCCTAGATTGCAGACCTGGTTGTTGTATACAGATTGGACAGTCCTGTCTAGATTGCTGACCTAGTTGTTGTATACAGACTTGTCAGTCTTGCCTAGATTGCAGACCTGGTTGTTGTATACAGACTGGATAGTCCTGTCTAGATGCAGAACCGGGTTGTTGTATAAAGAACTGGACCAGTCCCTTGCCCTAGATTGCAGACCTGGTTGTTGTATACAGACTGGATAGTCCTGTCTAGATTGCAGACCTGGTTGTTGTATACAGACTGGATAGTCCTGTCTAGATTGCAGACCTGGTTGTTGTATACAGATTGGACAGTCCTGTCTAGATTGCTGACCTAGTTGTTGTATACAGACTTGTCAGTCTTGCCTAGATTGCAGACCTGGTTGTTGTATACAGACTGGATAGTCCTGTCTAGATTGCAGACCTGGTTGTTGTATACAGACTGGACAGTCCTGCCTAGATTGCAGACCTGGTTGTTGTATACAGACTGGACAGTCCTGTCTAGATTGCAGACCTGGTTGTTGTATACAGACTGGACAGTCCTGTCTAGATTGCAGACCTGGTTGTTGTATACAGACTGGACAGTCCTGTCTAGATTGCAGACCTGGTTGTTGTATACAGACTGGACAGTCCTGTCTAGATTGCTGACCTGGTTGTTGTATACAGACTGGATAGTCCTGTCTAGATTGCAGACCTGGTTGTTGTATACAGACTGGATAGTCCTGTCTAGATTGCAGACCTGGTTGTTGTATACAGACTGGATAGTCCTGTCTAGATTGCAGACCTGGTTGTTGTATACAGACTGGATAGTCCTGTCTAGATTGCAGACCTGGTTGTTGTATACAGACTGGATAGTCCTGTCTAGATTGCTGACCTGGTTGTTGTATACAGACTGGATAGTCCTGTCTAGATTGCAGACCTGGTTGTTGTATACAGACTGGATAGTCCTGTCTAGATTGCAGACCTGGTTGTTGTATACAGACTGGCCAGCCTTGTCTAGATTGCAGACCTGGTTGTTGTATACAGACTGGCCAGCCCTGCCTAGATTGCAGACCTGGTTGTTGTATACAGACTGGCCAGCCCTGCCTAGATTGTAGACCTGGTTGTTGTATAGTGAACAAACAACCTTGTCTAGAGTGCAGACCTAGTTGCTGTATATAGCAACCGATTAGCCTGCCTGGTCTAGAGTGCATTAGAAGGGCACTTTGAGTTGATACATAATTAAATGTACCTTGTATATTAGTAGTATTACTATTTTTTAAAAATCTTTATTTCTATTACAATCAACAACAACAAAAAACCCCGCTTTTTATAAATATCATCGCATCAATTTACGAATAAAACATATATAAACAAGCATATTAGAAATGGCATGTAAAAAACCACACCAGGGATATCACCCAGCACAGAGATACAAAATTAGGTCATAAATTAGTCTGCTCGGGCCCCACTAGGCTAATTGTTAAACTAGGTCAATAACAACACAAATACACAACAGCAACCCACAAACAATTCACGATAACGTTAGTTATTATTTGTTATTAGTTAATATCACATATTATTCATACCATTAATAAGCATAAATAAATTGCAAATGCGTGAATGTATACATAAGTATGGCTATGCATTGGCTTAGAAAAAGAATGGGTGAATGATGAATGTTGGAATACAGTGAAATTCATTCTTTATATAAAATAATAAATCATCTAACTTATACTTGATGAACAAGGCTGAAAACAAGTTACAGAAGTCTTCTGTTTATCACGTTCGTTTTCCTAATGTTACAAAGCGGTTACTGAGTGCTTCTTCCAACAACAACAAAAATGATTTTAATTTTAAGCATTATTATTTATTATTACGATGACAAGTTCTCATTTGGAGACACATAATTATTACTAATATTACAATACTTTGTTTGTTTTCAATTATGAATGAAGAATAAGAATATTTCACACAATATTATGATGTTACTATTGACATATAAATAAATAAAAAGTAAACACATTAGTAATGTCATTACTAGCACTAGGATGTTAATTCATTACAGCCGTGCACATTGGCTTTCATTTATACGTAAATAAATTGCATCACGCGTAATTACTTAAATTACCGAGAACATTTTTATTTTGACTTTATACTTTTTTTATTACTTAAACTAACTAAAGTTTTGTTTTAGTTTTAGTCCGAAACTACCTAAAATGGACGTGTACAAACACATGGAATACCAATATTTCCTTACCTCCGTTTCTCTTTAGCCATCACAACGAATACAAATCAAAAGATAATAGAAAAGTTATTCAGAACAAATGTATTGCCCAACAAACGTGAAATTATCCCCAGAGAGAGTACAGAGCCCGTGTTGTGTTCCCCCGCAGTCAAGGCTGTGGCAGACGACTTCCGCTCTCGGCCAGCAGACTTCACCAATGTCCGTACTCGATTATTTAGGCGGGTCATGTGTGTGCGCATTTCATTTAATAGTAGTCGATTTTTTGACCGCTGCTTGTGGCTTTGGGGGAAGTGAACGCAGTTTTATAATCATGATATATCGGGTTTGAAGTCAGCCGTAAGTGGTGTGGAAGGCGATAGTGTTGCGTTGTTGGATTTATATATATATATTATTTTTTTTCGTTCGCTCGCTTTGAACTCGGGCGTAGTCCATTCACGTGCGGCTATTTCAAGTGCTCTGGGCTGATTCTTGCGTGTGCTTTAAAAACGTCGCTTAAAAGTCGACAGTGTCGACTTCATTGCATCGAGATTTTATCCCATAAGGCTCAGTCTCTTTCCGCCGCGCGGGCTGCCGAAAGCGCCGCACAAAGCACGAACTCCGTAGTTCCAGCGACGACCCCCAGGAGTCTCCGAATAAAATGCACTCGTGAACCGAAGGACGCGGCCCGGAATCGAACGCAAAACCTTCGGAACCCGAGTCAGACGACTTCGCCACGGAGATCCGGCGTGTGCTTTTATAATGATATATTAAAAATATGTGCTTGTGCTTTTATAATGATATGAGCATTGAACAGGGTAGCGTAATGGTTAGACGCTCACATGCCGCACCGAGATCTTGGATTCAATTCACAAAAAAAAGATAACTGACCTAAACTGGGTACCAAGACATGTATTGGGAAGTAAAAGCGACCGGTGTGGTAACGACCTCACCACTCACTTAGTTTTATCTATAAACATTTGGACGGCCTAATGTACCTTAGGCGTGTAAATGGGACTTTCACGTACATCACTATGAGCGTGGGCTGTTTTACAAGAAATGGCATCTCGTTCATAAAGTGCCATGCCAGCTGTGGTAGGCGTTCATGGCTCTCCTCAGATCTCGGTCTTTGGTGTTCTGGATCAACTCTGCTGCTGACATTCTTCCATGCCACCGTCTCAATCCATCCAGCATCGTTTCTTTTGGTCGGCCTCTGCCTCTCTTCCCCTCAATCTTTCCAGTTGCCACGATAATCTCCAATGGTTCTCTTCTCATCACATGACCAAAGAAAGCTGTTTGTCTCGTTCTTATTGCTGTATACAATGTTCTAGTGTCATTAACCACTTTCAGGCAATCGTTGTTAGTTACTCTGGCAATGGCATACTGAACGTAATATTGCTTTGAAAATTACACACAACCAGTACATGTTAGGGTTAATTGTGACGTCCTGTACAGGGCATGCAACTAAATGTATTCGATTTTCTGGTGTGGGTCTCTCTGGACAGTGGGTTTGGGTCTTTTAACAATGAAATACTTAACAATCTGTGAAGGAAATATTGCTAACCTAAACCTGACCAGTGAATTTAATTATCTAGGTCAACTTTCACTTCAGATGGGGTAATGAGTAAAGAAATCAACACACGACGTGCAAAGGCAAATCAAGGCAAATCATGTACTGGGACAACTATTGCCACTTTTATTGCATAGAAAGATACATCTATATAATCTGACAGAAAAAGATACATTGAAGAAATATAGTGTATACATAGGAAAGGGGCAGACGCCGTGAAAGATGGGGTGATGGTTTCAAGACCAACCTTAGTTGAATTGAGCTGAGTTGAGCTAAGAACCGACATCACTTCACTCAGGACATTCCCAAGCGCGCTCCGTCCGCCCGTTCAACAGCCAGCGAAATGTCAAACTGCTAAACGTTCCCACCGCTATCTGATTGAAAGTACTCCTGGTCTTCCCTCTCAGTTTTGAGATTCTTCCAGAACCCCTGCCGATCCCCCGCAATCTCATTCTTTCCACATACGGATTCTCAATTTGTTCTCCCACCTTCTCCATCTGGTTCCACAGGCGCGTGACCACATCTCCCTTGTCCATAGGTAATCTACCGACAAGAGATGCATTCCCTGCCAACCTATCAGTCCGTTCTTTCTCCCGCACTCCCATGTGGCCAGTGGAGACAAAAATAACACACACACACACACACACAATCCTCACAACCTCTGAGTTCTGTGACCTCTGAAGCGAGGTGAGCCATTCCACATGAAACATTCCTTTCTCCACCTTACTAAGCATACTCCTTGAGTCCGTAATGAATACAACCTTAGAGAAATGTATCAATCAATCAATCAATCATGTGCCATGCCGGAAAGCGTGGGTGGTCATGACTCGCCATTTCATTCGATCACCAGAGTCGTGGATCAGCTCAGTGTTCCTGTCTCGTCCATGCCATGTGGCCAAGCCATCCAGGTATTTTCCTCTCAGTCTTCCTCTTGGTCTGTTCCCCTCGATCTTGCCAGTTGTCACTAAGTTCTGCAATCCTTTCCTTCTCATAACATGTCCAAAAAAATTTGACTGTCTATGTCTAATTTCTCTAATCAATTTACGATTTTCATTTGTCTCCTGTAGTACTTGGTCATTGGTTTTTCTGTCTGTCCATAGTATTCTGAAGAGAAATGTATACCAACTTACAAAGAGCATTAGAAAGAGCGCATAAACGATCTTTACATTCCTCCCCAACACTTTACTGGGGTAAATGGAATAAGAAGAAGAAGAAGGAGAGGAGGGGGAGGTGGAGAAGGAGTGCCTTATCTGTGTCTAATATACGCTGTACAGATTATGTTTGCAGATTATGTTGCTTCATGCTTCGATTACATCATTATGAGTTGAGTTGAGTTGAGTCAAGAACCCACAACATTGCATTTGGGGCATTCCCAAAAGCGCTCAGTCCTCATCTTCTACAACCAGCGAAGAGTTCCAATACTAATGGTGCCCATTACAATCTGATTATATGTCCGTCTTGCTTTACCTCTGAGTGATGACTGTCTACCAGATATCGTGACCACCTCTTGCTGCTGCATTCTCTCTAGACCGTGTCATTATATGCTTCAGAAGTTTGAGAGCCGTGTTTGCACAGCCCGCTGGTTTCTCAACTTAGAAGTGGGAAAGGGGGAATGTGCAACATATTTGCCGTAGAGAGGTAACTTTAGTACAGGGTCGGGGTGGGGATTGGGGGTGGTGAGAGGTAAATCTCTACAACAGCCTCACGCCGATAGATGCAACCCATTTTCATCGCCCAGGCAAGCTGTACATTAATTAAGCTCAAATCAAACTTTTAATCAGATAGCGGTGGTAACAATTAGTAGTATGACTCTTCGCTGGCTGTTCAACGAGGGGACAGAGCACGTATGGGAATGACCTGAGTGCAGTGATGTCGGTTCTTAACTCAACTCAACAACTCAACAACATAAGCTCAAATCAACCAACTAGCCGATATGCGAAGTGAACTCATAGCTATTGATAGTGCCCTATAGGCAACTGTAGAGGAGACTGACATGAAAAGAGAGCTACGAGACTACGGGACATTAGTATTTTTTTTTTAAATCTTAATATTGCCATATAAATAAATACATCAAAGTCACACATCGCGATATACATTTACGACAGTAATTAAGAATATGTTTTTTTTTTCGCATATCCTTTACTGGACATCGCTGTAAACCCAGCATTTTCCCGCTGTTGTTGATTTCTTGCCAAGATTACGCTCAGTAGTTTGCCATTGCTTTCTGAGCGGCCGGCTCAAGTCAAGCACAAGAAAAGCAGCGACAGAAATGGAATGGCATCAAGGCGTGGGGGAACATAAGTCTGCAACAGCCTACAACTCAAGCGAAAGACAGGCAGTGCTGAAGATCCATTGCAGCCAGCTTTCTTAGTGGGGACGGTAAAGAGATAATGTTTAGTTTATGGATAAGTGTTCATTCATGGCAGTTTACCAACTTGACAAACGATTGTTTGTTATATTGTGCTGTTAAACAAACAAAAAAAAACAACCACACACACACACACACACACACACACACACAAACACACACACACACACACACACACACACACACACAAAGGGTATAATAACTAAAAGACATAGCGGCAGCGAATGTGACTGATCAGACCAATTTGCGCTGTAAATGTTTGTCCACTATGGAACCATAGTTTATGTTGTATATAGTGCTAGAACCATAGTTTATGGTGTATATGGTGCTAGAACATGTTGTATATGGTGCTAGAGTCCTAGTCTATGTTGTATATGGTGCTAGAACTATAGTTTATGTTGTATATAGCGCTAGAACCATAGTCTATTTTGTATGTGGTGCTAGAACCATAGTCTATGTTGTATGTGGTGCTAGAACCATAGTTTATGTTGTATATAGTGCTAGAACCATAGTTTATGTTGTATATAGTGTTAGAACCATAGTTTATGTTGTATGTGGTGCTAGAATCATTGTTTATGTTGTATATAGTGCTAGAACTATAGTTTATGCTGTATATGGTGCTAGAACTATAGTTTATATTGTATATTGTGCTAGAACCATAGTATATGTTGTTTATAGTGCTAGAACTATAGTTTATGTTGTATATAGTGCTAGAGTCATTGTTTGTGTTGTATATAGTGCTAGAGTCATTGTTTATGTTGTATATGGTGCTAGAACCATAGTCTATGTGGTATGTGGTTCTAGAACCATAGTTTACGTTGTATGTGGTGCTAGAACCATAGTTTATGTTGTATATAGTGCTAGAACCATAGTTTATGTTGTATATAGTGCTAGAACCATAGTTTATGTTGTATGTGGTGCTAGAATCATTGTTTATGTTGTATATAGTGCTAGAACTATAGTTAATGCTGTATATGGTGCTAGAACTATAGTTTATATTGTATATTCTGCTAGAACCATAGTATATGTTGTATATAGTGCTAGAACCATAGTTTATGTTGTATATAGTGCTAGAGTCATTGTTTGTGTTGTATATAGTGCTAGAGTCATTGTTTATGTTGTATATGGTGCTAGAACCATAGTCTATGTTGTATGTGGTTCTAGAAGCATAGTTTATGTTGTATGTGGTGCTAGAACCATAGTTTATGTTGTATATGGTGCTAGAATCATAGTTCATGTTGTATATGGTGCTAGAACCATAGTATATGTTGTATATAGTGCCAGAGTCATTGTTTATGTTGTATATGGTGCTAGAATCATAGTCTATGTTGTATGTGGCGCTAGAACCATAGTCTATGTTGTATGTGGTGCTAGAACCATAGTTTATGTTTTATATGGTGCTAGAACCATAGTTCATGTTGTATATGGTGCTAGAACCATAGTATATGTTGTATATAGTGCTAGAGTAATTGTTTATGTTGTATATGGTGCTAGAACCATAATTTATGTTGTATATGGTGCTTGGTCAGAAAAGTGATCCGTATCACAGCGATCGCTTTTATTTTCCAAGACATTCTCTGGTACATAGTTTAGACTGGGCCGAGCTGGGAGAGCAAATAAAATTAAAAAATTCGGGACGCAGAGGTGTTTCCAAGGCACCTGGGCTGGGTTCTATACTGGCCAAGACCTATTGACGAGTCCTCGCTGAGCGTCCTGGGCAACAGGTCCCTTCGGGGTCCTGGCTAAAGTCAGTAGGATCGCCGATTCCTCCGAAGTCGGAGAGTGTCTGCCTGTACGGCGAGGAACCACCAGTCTGCACACCAATAAGTCAGACATGGGACGACGGATACTCATGCAAACCTCAGGTCCTGTATGACATCACACTGATGTTGGACAACAGGATGTCTTCATCCGACATACAGGACTTCACGCTGGAGATCACAGCCAGCGAACACAAGCAAGCAAGCAATTAAAAAATTCAAATGGTCTCGATCTGGATGGAATCAAAGACCACCGGACAGGTAGACTAGTGTCTATCCACTACGCCAGTCCGACCACTAGATATGACACAAACCAATTTCCCTCCACCAAACACTGAACGGAAATGTCAGAAATCTGCAATTAATTATAGCTTTTATTGTAGCAATTAACACGGTGATCACAGTGTGAACGAGGAATAATTCGTAAATAAACACACAAGTATTGTTTGTCGCTCATAGAAGTAGAAGGAAGAAAATTAGAGCACGCACTAGACAACATAAAAATTAAAAGCTATAGTTACCGGCCAGATTCGAACGCGGTTAATATTTATGTGAGCGAGTAAGAATAAGAAGAAGCAGAGTCTGCCATCGTCTCGTGTCAGAACGGCCAGGGACGACGACGGCTTGGGAGTCATTGGTTAGATGTTGACATCCGAAGATTCTGGAAGTAACGTTCTAAGTGTTCCGGACTGGCAGCAATGAAAATGCCAATGTGTTGGCGTAGGGGAGACGACCGCGCGGCGACGAAAGTCTGCAGCAACCACGTGTGTTTGTTTAACTCATATCACGCCAGACAGATGTTACCGATTTCTGTGCCGTGGATTGGTTAACTCTTTATGAGCCAAATAGCTGTTAACTCTTTCTGAGCCAGGGCGTTGTTAACTCTTTCTGTGCTAGGGAGATGATAACTTTTAATGGCCAGGGTGTTGTGACATCTGAGTCAGAGTGTTAACTCAACCAGGGTGTTAACTCTGAGCCAGGGTGTCGTTAATTTATTTTAGTGCCAAGGTGTTATTAACTTTTTTTTCTAGTGCCAGGTATTAACTTTTTCTAGTGCCAGGGTGTTGTTAACTTTTTTCCTAGCGTCAGGTGTTAACCTTTTTAGTGCCAGGTGTTAACTTTTTTTTTCTAGTGCCAGCTGTTAACTTTTTTCTAGTGCCAGGTGTTAACTTTTTCTAGTGCCAGGGCGTTGTTAACTCTTTCTGTGCTAGGGAGATGATAACTTTTAATGGCCAGGGTGTTGTGACATCTGAGTCAGAGTGTTAACTCAACCAGGGTGTTAACTCCGAGCCAGGGTGTCGTTAAATTATTTTAGTGCCAAGGTGTTATTAACTTTTTTTTTCTAGTGCCAGGTATTAACTTTTTCTAGTGCCAGGGTGTTGTTAACTTTTTTCCTAGCGTCAGGTGTTAACCTTTATAGTGCCAGGTGTTAACTTTTTTTTCTAGTGCCAGCTGTTAACTTTTTTCTAGTGCCAGGGTGTTGATAACTTTTTTTTTCTGGTGCAAGATGTTACATTTTTTCTAGTGCCAGGTGTTACGTTTTTCCAGTGCCAGGTGTTAACATTTTTCTAGTGCCAGGGTGTTGTTAACTTTTTCTAGTGCCAGATGTTAACTGTTTTTAGTGACAGGAGTTAACTTTTTTCTAGTGCCAGGTGTTAACTTTTATTCTAGTGCCAGAGTGTTGTTAAATCTGTCTGTGCCAGGGTATTGTTAAATGTGTGTCAGGAGTTTGAGTTAACTCTTTTTGTGCTAAGGAGTTACTAACCATATCTTTACCAGGATGTTCTTAACTCTCTCTCTCTCTCTCTCTCTCTCTCTCTCTCTCTCTCTCTCTCTCTCTCTCTCTCTCTCTCTGTGTTTGTGTGTGTATGTGTGTGCCAGGGTATTGTTAATTCTCCCAGTGTTGAGGCGTTGTTCACTTTGTCTATGTGTGTCGACTATAGTCTGTTGTAAACACGCACGTTTGTTTAACTTTTACCAAGCCAGACAGTTGTTACTGTTGCCTGCGCTGTGTTAACTCTTTCTGTGTTAGGACGTTGTAAATTTGTTTTAAGCCAGTATGTTCTTAACTCTTTCTGTAGCAACGCGTTGTCAATTTTTTCTGTGTCAGGGCGTTGTTAACTAGTTCCTTGTGTCAGGGCGTTGTTAACTATTTCCTTGTGCCAGAGTGTTGTTAATTCTCCCTGTGTTAGGGCGTTCGTTGTTAACTCGGTCATGTCTGGGATTATGCGTTACTTCTTTCCATGCCAGGGCGGTGTTAACTTTTCCTTTGCCAAGGAAGTTGTTAACACTCTTGTGCCAGGGCGTCTGTACCAGGGAGACTGTCTTAATTCTTGCTATATAAATGAACTGTTAAATCTGTCTATGGGATGGGAGTTGTTAAAATCTCTATATAACAAGGAGTTTGTGTAGTTATTAAATGCGATATAGTTCTTAACTCTTTATGTGACACGGAAAACAATATAAAATGACACAAAGTAGTGCAACTTTACATAAAAGAATCAAGACACATACAGGACGTTGCGGCGACTAGACTTCATCAGCAAACAAACACATTCACAAACACAACATACAGTCAAGGAAATCTTCTGTGACTACATCAGAAGGTGACGACAGGACGAGAAGAGCAAAAGCATGAAAGTATGAGGACAATGAAGAGAAAATGAGAACTGAAAAAGTGTTAATTGAAAAAAAATATTAATTGAAAAAAAATGTTAATTAAAAAAATGTTCATACTCATGTGAGGTGAGTATGAGCATTTTTTTAATTAACATTTTTTCCAATTAACATTTTTTTTCAATTAATATTTTTTTTCAATTAACACTTTTTCAGTTCTCATTTTCTCTTCATTGTCCTCATATTTTCATGCTTTTGCTCTTCTCGTCCTGTCGTCACCTTCTGATATAGTCACAGGAGATTTCCTTGACTGTATGTTGTGTTTGTGAATGTGTTTGTTTGCTGATGAAGGCTAGTCGCCGCAACGTCCTGTATGTGTCTTGATTCTTTTATGTAAAGCTGCACTACTTTGTGTCATTTTATATTGTTTACACTCTCACAGCTTTACCGCAGTTCCACCTAATTTTATTCATATGTGACAAGGAGTTTGTTAAACTCTTTTAGTGCACCAGAGAGTTGTCCACCCTTTCTGTGCCAGATTGTATTAACGATTTCCGTGCCATGAAGTTTGTTTAACTCTTTTCTTGTACCAGGGAGTTGCCGAGTTTGTAAAAATGTTTTCTGATCATGGTAGATATCTTTCTGTACCATCGAGTTATCTCTCTTTTGGTCCAGGCCGGTTGTGTTAACTTTTTCTGTGACAAGCGAATATGGAGGTTTCCGTCCGGGTTTTACCGGAACCCTTAAGAGACCATCGAATTATAATACAGTGTATCCTGCTATACATTTCATAAGAGGTGACTAAGATAGAATTAGTACAGGGATGTTTGACCATAAGGATGTTTCACCATAAGGGTGTTTCACCACAGTGATGTTTCTCCATCCCGTAGAAAAGACACCAACTGGAAACTCCAACCAACAATGAATAAGTCCATAGATAAGACTACGCAAAAGACATTCAAATCTACCACATCTGTATTAACAACAAATGTAGGACATATCTGCATGACGTCAGAGTTTTTAGAGACGCAGATGTACTTGCAGATCGCCATCTGCTGTTAAGTAAAATGTAAGCGGAAACATAAGAGATATAGTTTTTTTTTCGTATATCCTATTACAGGACATCGCTGTCAACACCGGCATTTGACCGCTGTTGTTGATTTCTTGCAATATTACGCTCAGTAGTTTGCCATTGCTTTCTGAGCGACCGGCTCACATATCCCGTAAGTAACAGGTGCTGCGGGAACCGGTACCGATTCTCGCGTAGTTGCGTTTGCTCACGTGGATAAACACAGAAATCAATACGATGTTTATGGTCACTCATAGAAGAAAGGAAAAACAAAGAAAAATAAAAAGACTATTTAACTGATTCAGTGATAAACAAAATAATAGGTTTGGATCAACCATGAGACACAATCAAATGAACAAGCACAGGATGTATTTTTAATGACTGTGGGGTTTTTGAAAATATTGCCATTTCATGTTTTGTATTCACCTTTCATGTTGCATGAACTACACAAAGGGTGAATACAAAACTTGGAACTACAATATTTTTCAAAAACCCCCACAGTCATTAAAAACACACCATGTATTATAATGTAAATTTCTATTCACTAAGCATTAAAATTGTGAAAGGTACCGTGAAACGAAACAAATATCACGATACCCTAGTACGGCGATATAACGCCCTTCGGTCCAAACGGTAAGTCACATTTGGCCTTGAATTAGTTAAACAATAGCACAATCTGAGCTATTTAGCAAAGTCTGTGAGACTGGGGAAATACCGGCAGATCGGAGAAAGGACATCTGATGAAGATCTATGAGCCATACAATGTATGACGAACGAATGAACGAACAAACGAACGAACGAACAAACGAACGAACGAACGAACGGAGTTTATTTTCAAAGGGTGTGAAGAAGTCACATAGAGGTAGGACATACCCATGTGTAAACTGTGAGAAGGCAGTGAGATAGTAATTATAATATTTGGCGAATGTCTAGGGAATCCCGAATGAGATGGGTTAACAGTTTAAAACAACCTTCCTGAGGAGGCCATTGAATGGCTCCAAACCCCAATTTTGAAGACCAAAATAGAAAATATTCAAGTCCCACACGAAATTTATTAAGGAAAGGGCCCCCCTTGAAAGGTAGATCAGGGAAATCTACCAAAGACACTAGAGGAAAAATAAACTAACTCCATTAAAAACTGTGTCCTTGTGTATGAATCCTTCCTCACGAAGATCACAACCCAACTGTAACACAGTATTACATAACAAATGTGAACAACAACTATTTAACAAAACATCCAAAATTTATAAACACCAACTCTAGGTTTCAACACAACAATATATTGAGAAAAGTGGTAGGTCTCGGGGAAATTCCAATATTTCAACCACATGGATGACAAATCAGTGTATAATGTTATTTGATTTCCCCCATCATAAAACCAACCCACATATCACAAATCATTAACTCAATAACTCTTCGAACTCATCTGCTTGATGATGGTAACAGTCACTCATGTTCATATCACCATAGAGTCTGATCAAAATTAAATACTCTCCCAAATAGCACTGTGAAAAACTTCTTCTTGTGTATCAAATCCCATGTGATAATGATCCGGTTTATGTAAACTAAACAGTACTGTCTGTCACAAAAAAAAACCTTGCGTTTAACCAGTTGATTATTATAGAGGCTTTCTGATTAAACAGACTATCCGCCAGCGACAACTACTTTAACTAACAGGAAAAATAAATCGGATGTCAAAATCCCAGGACAATATTTGTAGCTGCACGTGTACATCTGGTCGACGGATTGGGAACACTCGGTGGTGAGTGAGACAAATCCCTGCATCGCTTTGACAGTTTATCAACATTCGAATACAGATAGAGCCCGTCAGATCCTGGTTACAATCGGATGTCAGCCATCACAGGTCGGGCAGAGGAAACAGCTGCAGATGTGTAGGGGAAGTGGGTGAGCTGAATCATACATCGCTTTGACAGTTTATAAACAGGTCGGATTGAAAGCGGAAGTACTCAGCTCGGAAGAAAACAGCCCGTCTGTCAATTTATAGTTTCCGGACATCAAGAAGATTGGCAGCTTGTTGGAGAAACCCGTTGTTGGGATTATACAGTAACTCGCTAGCTTGTTGGGGATGTCAAAACAAGTGATGACAACTTTGACAGTGACTAGCCAGTGACTAGCCAGGGAGGATAGATTCTTGACAATGGATGATTGCCCAGATAACACCTGCAGGACATCAATACCGTCACGTGACAAATTTTAGGTTTTGCCATAAACCATGATTGGGAGAAACAGTGTTGACCAAAACCGTGGATTATGATGGACGTGTTTGTGGGAGAGCTCTACAGTGTTAGATTAATTTAATATTAACTAGCATGTGTCGTTATGGCAAAGTGTAGTAGCCATCCCGGAATGAGGCGGTTTTGCATAAGGTAGTCAATATAATCTATTTAGGCCTAACTAATTTAGGCAGTAGTCTTGTTAAACTGCTTGTAGTCTGCTTGTAGTCTTGTCTACTGCTCGTAGAAAAACTAAGAAGTATAAACGGACAGCGAAAATGGAGAACCAATAAGTGAACAAAAACAGATCCTAATAAGATGGAAGCAGTATTTTGAACAACTTCTCAACATCCCATCAGATGTCACAGGAATTCAAGAGACCTACACAGATGTCACCGAGGAACTAGAACCAGACATACTAAAAGAAGAAATTATAGAAGCCATCAGATTAGCCCCATTGAACAAATCACCAGGACAGGATGAAATACCAAATGAACTAATTAAAGCAGCAAGGGAAGTAGGAACAGCTTGGCTACATAGACTATTCAACCATGTTTGGGTAGAACAACAGACACCACGAGACTGGGGAAACGCCATAATTATCCCAATTTGGAAAAACAAAGGCAGCAAAAGAGATTGCACACAATACAGAGGCATTTCACTGTTGAGTCATACTGGGAAAATATTTTGCAAAATTCTTGAAAAAAGATTACGAACTACTTTAGAACCCCAGCTAAGCGAAACGCAGCTTGGATTTAGGAAAAACAAAGGATGCACAGACGCCATTTTTGCTCTTAGACAACTTATAGAAAAATCAATTGAATTCAATGAAACACTCTACTTAGCCTTTGTTGACCAAGAAAAGGCATTCGATAGGGTAGATAGAAACAAGCTGTGGGAAATCCTTAAACAATATGGAGTCAGTACACATCTAACAAACCTATGTAGAAGTTTATACAACAACAGTGAATGCATAGTGAGAGCAACTGGAGGACACTCAGAACCCTTCACCATAAGATCTGGAGTACGACAAGGTTGTGTCCTGTCCCCTCTCTTGTTCATAACATATATAGACAACATATGTAAAGAAACCAGCCAAGCAGAGACAGCAAGAATACCGCATGACGAGAACACAGAAGAAGAACCATCTGCAAATCTAACCATTAGAGAACTCCTGTTTGCGGACGACCAAGCACTAATAGCAAAATCAGAAGCTGAATTACAAGACCACATGAATAGTCTAAACGAAATGTGTAGGGAACATAACATGAAAATTAGCACAAGCAAAACAGAGGTAATGACTATAACTAAAGAAGAACAAACAGCAACAATTCACCTAAACGAACATCCCTTGAAACAAGTAAAGAGCTTCAAGTACCTAGGAAGTATAATATCATCAAATGGCAGATCAGAAGACGAGATCGAAAATAGGTGCAATAAGGCAAATCAACTCATTGGACAAATGGCACCAATACTAAAGAACAAACATGTATCAATAACTACTAAGAAAGCACTTTACAACACAATCTTCCTACCAACTCTGTGCTACCAATGCCAAACCTGGACAATGACAGAAAAAGAGAAAAGAAAAATCACAACAACAGAAATGAGGTTCCTGAGAAGAATACTCAACGTATCAAGAAGAGATAAGATCAGAAATGAAGAAATCAGGACTAAAGTGGGGGTTAAAGCTGCTCTAGATTTTATTAGAAAGCAGCAAGTCAAATGGTTTGGCCATGCATGTAGGCTACCAGTCAACAGCATGCCACAACAAGCAATGAGTACAGACCAGATGGAAACAGAGGAAGAGGCCGACCACGTAAACGTTGGACGGAGGGAATAACAGAATCCATGGGAATGTCGATATACGAAGCCCATAACCGGGCACTCTCACGAAGTTTATACTTCACCTCGACACCGCAAGGTACAAGAGGAACATGATGAGATGAGATGATGAGTCTTGTTAAAACTAGAGTGATACTTAGCACTGTTAGTTGAGAATAGATTAGTGAAGTGTTGATAAGCTTTACTAGTTGAGAATTGAGTAATGAGGGATAATTGGGATATTCCAGTAGGTGTCCCTGGTGGGCGGGGTTCCGCATTCTGTTTGTTGATTTTTTTTTCTTGTCTTGGCCTTATGATAACCTATGTGTTCAGTCATCTGTCCCTGACAGAGTAGGTTCACTTTATTTTCTGAGCGAGGCCGATGGCCACGATCATCTAATAGAGATCAGTGACGGGGAGGCTATCACCAGTTGTTTGATTTATTTTACAGGTTCCTCTGGTTGGAATGAAGAACCCGGAACCAATGAAAATCCGATCCCGGATAAATTATGATGTAGAGAGATGGGCCAGCAACCTTCGCAACGGAAGAAGTTAATACACATTGCTCGGTGGAGCCTAATGGTATATGTATCCTACATGAGTGAATACCAATCGTTAACACACCTGAAGTGATGGATGTTCAGCCCATGAGGAACTAGATCAGTAGGAACTGATGTTCACATTAGATGAAACCAAACATTGAAGTGTAGTTGTTCCACGTATCAAGGAAATCAGAACTTTCAGACTATATCTAGTGAATAAAGCAAGCCATATTTGTCTAGATACATTGACTGTTTAAGAGTGAAAATACAGAACTAATAGGAACCGTTGTGTTAGGAACAATAATAGTATTTTCCACGGATTATATATTTACATGGGATTCAGATCTCATGGTCATCAGAGCTCCTGGAGGAGGACATGTCTGGAGAGAAGGATACGACTTCGGTGAGGTCTATTGTACTGACTCGTGTGATGTCGTGTAATCCTTGCCATGATGTGTGCACTATGATCCTGAACTTTGAGAGCTGACATATACATTTATGTTATTATACACGACACACATTTTTCTTCGCATACACGTCTCATATACGTTACACTTTTCTTTTAATAAATTAATCTTTATTAATTTTTAGAAGCAAGAGTTGTTGAGTATGTTGCGTTGGGGAAGTATGAGAGGGGGCATAGTACGACAGTGAGAGAGTGATAGGAAAAGGTGTCCACGGGCTGATGGAGTGTGTTGGACGGAAGCTGGTGGATTCTCCAGGATATTGATAGGAAAGAAAAATATTATAATGTGGGTGTTGACTCTCCTCACTCCAGGGACGACACTTTAAAGGAGGACACGACATTATTGGGGACTCGATAACGGGATCTTTGGACAGCGGGATCTCTCGTAAAAGTGATCTTTGGACAGCGGGATCTCTCATAAACGGAATCCTTGGACAGTGGGATCTCTCGAAAACGTGATCTTTGGACAGTGGGATCCTCGGACAACGGGGTCTTTTAACACGGGATCCTTAGTTACAAAACGGAGATATCATATTGTGGAATCCAGCTAGAGTGAATGTGGATATGGGTTAGGACTAATATCTTATCTGTTCACACTTCACACGTCTGCATAGGTATGTGGTCCTGATTCTACTCTTGTCACTGAGTGAATGTGCTGTGTGTGGTAATATCTAGATTTATAGTACTTGTTCATATATCTGTATAGTAATTTGCAGTTATATTGTACTCGACCTGCTAGCTTACCTCTCTGTAAAATGGCCACCCCTAAACTAAGCACAGCAGAATTAAGGGCAAAGGGGGAAGACATGGGATTGTCGGGTTCTGCTCTAACGGATTACATACAGGAAGTGGAGAGAGAGTATCGTCAAGCAGAACGGGAAGATCGAAAGGCCGAGTTGGAATTGAGAAGGATGGAGTTGGAACAAGAAGCTAAGAAATTGGAAGCTGAGCAAGCAGCTAAGAAATTTGAATCTGAGCAAGCAGCTAGAAAACTGGAAGCTGAACAAGAAGCTCAGAAAAGGGAGCACGAGTACCGTATGAGGGAACTCGAGTTGAAGAGTCAATCTAATGGAGAAACTGAGGGAGCAGTTGGAGGTTCCTCCATCCCAGGCTCAACACCAGTAGGTGGACATGGGTACTGCTATGAAGTTTCCGTTAGCGGTCTACGAGGAGGACAAAGAGAAGATTGACCAGTACCTTCAACGCTTCGAGGCTATGTTGGTTGCTATGGGTCTGGAGCGTAACAAATGGAATCTCAAGCTATCCCAGGGTTTACGCGGGACCGGATACGGGGTGTATTCTCGCCTGCCACAAGGACATGAGAACAATTATGACGAGTTAAAGACGGCTCTGTTGAAACGATTCGAGGTTACGTCACATACCTACCGGAAAAAATTTCGAGCAGCGAAACGAGAACCGGGTGAGTTGTTTGCCGCCTACAGTTTGCGTCTAAAATCTTATCTCCATAAGTGGATGGATTTGGCTGGGTTCGCACATGACTATGAGAGTCTGGAAGAGCTCATGGTGGTCGACCAGCTGAAGAAGCAAATGTCTAAACCTCTCAGGACGTTCCTGGGAGAACATGGAGCGGAACGTATTGACCTCGTGACAAAATTAGCAGAACGGTTCGTCGAGATACATGGGGAGGCAAGGGAAAACCTTTCCACCCACTCCAAAAGTCAAGAGAAACATGACAAGAAGAAAGCCAAAAGCTCAGGAACCAAAAAGTGGGAACCTTATGTGCAAAAATCAGAGGATAGTTCAGAGAAGAAGAAGGAGGGAAGCAAGAGCACTTCAAGCTCTACACCAAAACTACCGTGGTCGGAGAAGTGGTGTTCAATTTGTAAGTCACCCTCTCACAATACGAGGGACTGCAAATCGAAGGCTAAGAACCCTCACTTCGCAGCATGTCAAGTGACTTCCAAGGAGGTTGTCACGGAAAATGCCAAGGTCAACAAGGAAGCTCGCCACCAGGAGAGCTCACTCAAGTCCGGCAATAGAAAATCTAGGACAGGGAAATGGTGCAACCAAGGCAAGTCAAACACGCACAATGCTATTGACTGCAGGGGAAAGTCAGGAGACTCTAAATTCGTCGTGTGCCCCGGGAAACCTAAGGTGGAGCCCACCGAACAGGTCGAGGCCGAGGAAGAGACTCCAGACCAGGAAAAACCACCTGTAGTGGAATTGTTAGAGGCTAACGATCGTCAAGTGGAGTGTTTATACGACACAGGTCTGGACGGGGAGGCCGTGATTTCTGCGGATCTGGTACATCCAGAACAATTCACAGGTGAGACCATGGAGATACAGCCTGCACAGAAGAGTGCTGTGACCATGAAGTTGCCCATTGCTAATGTGGAGATTCGGTCAAGGTACGTCACCGGCACCATCAAGGCCGCTGTATTGACCGATCCCATTTTTCCAGTAATCCTAGGTTGCCGGTATGTCTTTCTGGGAATGCCCAGGGAGCCAATCCATATGGGAGCAATGCAGACTCGCTCTCAGACGAAAACGGAAGAGGCAGACGCAATTGTGACTAACCCAATGCCGGGGGAGCTACGAACTGCCCAGAGTGAGGATGATACTTTACGTCCTTGCTACAGAAAGCTGCAGAAAAGTGCTGATCCACCAGGACGGGGGCAGTACTACATGAAGAATAGGATACTCTACAGGAGAGCAGGAAGGGGAGACAACCTATACGGTCAGTTGGTCGTCCCGAAAGCTCACCGGTCCCAGATATGTCCCCTTCATATGGGGCATACCATCTCCTTTAGTGGACACATGGGTATTGCCGCCACCATGCAGCGGATTTCCTGCCATTACTATTGGCCGGGAATGACAGATGATGTGCGTCGGTATGTGAAGTCATGCCCTGAGTGCCAGAGGGTGGCACCGAAACACTGGACAGCACCGGTGGTGTTGGGTGAGATGCCCATTATGAACTCTCCTTTCGAGAGGGTAGCCATCGATATCGTGGGTCCACTTCCCAGGACTAGGAAGAGGAACATGTATATACTCACAATGGTGGATTGCTGTACAATGTGGGGTGAAGCCATACCGTTGACCACGATTGACTCGAAAAGAGTGGCGGACGCACTGATGGAGGCCTTTACCAGATTAGGCTTTCCGGATCAAATTCTGACGGACAATGGGTCTCAGTTTTGCGGAAAACTCATGGAGGAGGTATTTAGGGTGTTTCACTCTAACCACATACATACCAGCCCTTACCACCCTCAAGCCAATGGACAAGTAGAGCGTTTCAACGGCACGTTGATGACAGTGCTCAGGAAACTAGCGCAGGAAAAACCTGATAGGTGGGATGAATATATCCCAGCAGCACTCTTTGCCTATCGGGAAGTTCCTCATGGCTCAACAGGATTACCACCCGTTACGTTGCTGTTTGGTCGTCCAATTGAAGGACCGTTGGAAGCCATGTTGAGGAGTTGGACTGAAGAGGGGACGTCAGAAGAAGTGATCTCATCCTACAAATACGTGGAGGAACTGAAAGAAAAACTTCACAAGGGATGGACTCTGGCAAATCAAAACTTGAAAAAGGCCAGGAAAAGACATGCGGCTTACTACAACCGTAGGTCTAAAGAAAGATCTCTAGAGGTGGGAGATAAAGTCTTGTTGCTACTCCCAACGGGAAACAACAAACTGGAGATAGGTTGGCAAGGACCATTTCCCGTGGGAAGGGTGATATCTAGAACCAGCTATCAGATCCGGATCCGGGGAAAGTCGAAGATTTTCCATATCAATCTCTTGCGGAAATATGAAGAGAGACCCGGAGACAAGGCAGCTCACCTCATGGCAATGGCAGTTGCAGTGGAGACGAAAGTGGGAACCAACGAGGGCAGGGAATATCCCTTAGTACACCAGGAAACCTATAGGGATGTACAAGTGAACCCTGATCTGACCTCACAGGAGAGGGAAAAGATAACCCAGGTTCTCAAGTCTCATAAGGAGATACTGACTGATAAACCAGGACGAACGAGGTTGGTGGAGTTCGAGATGACTTTGACCACACAGGAGCCGGTTCGTCAAAAGGTTTACTCAGTGCCATTCTCTAAAGAAAAGGCCCTGGAGGAGGAAATACAGAAATTGCTGGAGGATGACGTGATTGCACCATCCACATCCCCATACAATGCAGGGGTAGTTTTGTTACGGAAACCAAGTGGAGAACACCGGTTGTGTATAGACTACCGACTTCTGAACAGTCATACACAATTTCAGGTGGAACCTTTGCCGAATCCAACTCAGTTATTCGCTAGGCTCCATAAGGCTCGGTACTTTTCAAAGGTGGATCTGAGTCGGGGGTACTATCAGATACCAGTCAAACCGGAGATTCGACCACTGTTGGCTTTCAGTACACCCAGTGGACACTACAAATTCAAGGTCATGCCCTTTGGACTCAGCAATGCACCTAGTGTGTTTACACGCATGATGAGGACTTTACTAGATCCGTTACAGGATCCATCCATCATCTCATTCATGGATGATATTCTGATTTCCAGTGACAGCTTGGATGACCACTTACAATCCTTGGAGAGAGTGTTTAATAGGCTCAAGGAAGCAGGGCTTACCGCTCGTCCAACCAAGTGCATGATTGGTTACCAGACTCTGGAATATCTAGGTCACACCATCACTCCAGGACAAATTGTCCCATAAGAGAAGAACCTGGAGAAAATCAGAAATGCACCAAGGCCAAAAACGAAGAAGGATGTGCGATCTTTTCTCTCGTTGTGTGGGTTCTACCACAAATTTATCCCAAATTTCACTGAATTGGGAGCTCCATTGACGGAAACCTTGAAAAAGGGATTCCCGGACCAAATCATTTGGACACCAGAATGTGAGAATGCCTATAGTCAGTTAAAGGAGGCCTTGGTCAGCAAACCTGTATTACAGCTCCTTGACCTTTCCAAACCATTTGTGTTGAGAACGGATGCGAGTGCGATTGGAATTGGGGCAGCTCTGTTACAGGAAGGAAAAGACGATGCTTCGGTTTTGAAACCTGTAGCATACGCAAGCAAGAAACTTCTTCAGGCGGAGAGGAATTATTCAACCGTCGAGAGAGAGTGCTTGTCCCTCGTATGGGCAGTGCAAAAATTCCAGCCATATTTGTATGGAGTTAAGTTTCGAATCCAGTCGGATCATCAGCCCCTGATGTTCCTGCCTACTTCTCAGAAGCTCAACGCCCGTTTGATGCGGTGGTCGTTGTTACTTCAACCTTATAATTTCACAGTGGAGTACATTCCTGGGAAGGAAAATGTTGGAGCGGATTTCTTGTCAAGACACCCAGCTCCTGAAGAAGAACAATGAATCATCTGGATTAAACTCACGGTGGAGAAGAGTGAGATGGACTACTCTCTTAAGAGGGGGCCTATGTCACAAAATAAAACCTTGCGTTTAACCAGTTGATTATTATAGAGGCTTTCTGATTAAACGGACTATCCGCCAGCGACAACTATTTTAACTAACAGGAAAAACAAATCGGATGTCAAAATCCCAGGACAATATTTGTAGCTGCACGTGTACATCTGGTCGACGGATTGGGAACACTCGGTGGTGAGTGAGACAAATCCCTGCATCGCTTTGACAGTTTATCAACATTCGAATACATATTGAGCCCGTCAGATCCTGGTTACAATCGGATGTCAGCCATCACAGGTCGGGCAGAGTTAATAGCTGCAGATGTGTAGGGGAAGTGGGTGAGCTGAATCATACATCGCTTTGACAGTTTATAAACAGGTCGGATTGAAAGCGGAAGTACTCAGCTCGGAAGAAAACAGTCCGTCTGTCAATTTATAGTTTCCGGACATCAAGAAGATTGGCAGCTTGTTGGGGAAACCCGTTGTTGGGATCATACAGTAACTCGCTAGCTTGTTGGGGATGTCAAAACAAGTGATGACAACTTTGACAGTGACTAGCCAGGGAGGATAGATTCTTGACAATGGATGATTGCCCAGATAACACCTGCAGGACATCAATACCGTCACGTGACAAATTTTAGGTTTTGCCATAAACCATGATTGGGAGAAACTGTGTTGACCAAAACCGTGGATTATGATGGACGTGTTTGTGGGAGAGCTCTACAGTGTTAGATTAATTTAATATTAACTAGCATGTGTCGTTATGGCAAAGTGTAGTAGCCATCCCGGAATGAGGCGGTTTTGCATAAGGTAGTCAATATAGTCTATTTAGGCCTAATTAATTTAGGCAGTAGTCTTGTTAAAACTAGTGTGATACTTAGCACTGTTAGTTGAGAATAGATTAGTGAAGTGTTGATAAGCTTTACTAGTTGAGAATTGAGTAATGAGGGATAATTGGGATATTCCAGTAGGTGTCCCTGGTGGGCGGGGTTCCGCATTCTGTTTGTTGATTTTTTTTTCTTGTCTTGGCCTGATGATAACTTATGTGTTCAGTCATCTGTCCCTGACAGAGTAGGTTCACTTTATTTTCTGAGCGAGGCCGATGGCCACGATCATCTAATAGAGATCACTGACGGGGAGGCTATCACCAGTTGTTTGATTTATTTTACAGGTTCCTCTGGTTGGAATGAAGAACCCGGAACCAATGAAAATCCGATCCCGGATAAATTATGATGTAGAGAGATGGGCCAGCAACCTTCGCAACGGAAGAAGTTAATACACATTGCTCGGTGGAGCCTAATGGTATATGTATCCTACATGAGTGAATACCAATCGTTAACACACCTGAAGTGATGGATGTTCACCCATGAGGAACTAGATCAGTAGGAACTGATGTTCACATTAGATGAAACCAAACATTGAAGTGTAGTTGTTCCACGTATCAAGGAAATCAGAACTTTCAGACTATATCTAGTGAATAAAGCAAGCCATATTTGTCTAGATACATTGACTGTTTAAGAGTGAAAATACAGAACTAATAGGAACCGTTGTGTTAGGAACAATAATAGTATTTTCCACGGATTATATATTTACATGGGATTCAGATCTCATGGTCATCAGAGCTCCTGGAGGAGGAAATGTCTGGAGAGAAGGATACGACTTCGGTGAGGTCTATTGTACTGACTCGTGTGATGTCGTGTAATCCTTGCCATGATGTGTGCACTATGATCCTGAACTTTGAGAGCTGACATATACATTTATGTTATTATACACGACACACATTGTTCTTCGCATATACGTCTCATATACGTTACACTTTTCTTTTAATAAATTAATCTTTATTAAATTTTAGAAGCAAGAGTTGTTGAGTATGTTGCGTTGGGGAAGTATGAGAGGGGGCATAGTACGACAGTGAGAGAGTGATAGGAAAAGGGGTCCACGGGCTGGTGGAGTGTGTTGGACGGAAGCTGGTGGATTCTCCAGGATATTGATAGGAAAGAAAAATATTATAATGTGGGTGTTGACTCTCCTCACTCCAGGGACGACACTATAAAGGAGGACACGACACTGTCAACAATCCTGGCTCAACTCAGTTATGTACTCTCACAGTGATATTGGGTGTACATAATCGTGATCTTATATGTATATAAGTCTGCTGAATGGCCCAATGAAGCAGAGGCAAGGAGTCAGTCAAAAAGTAGGATTTCCTCTTCAGACTAGGCAGAAGGTAGTTCCCAAATTCATTGTGGGAAATGAAAAATAATGACGACCGTCTAGCTGCTCTGGTTCAAACGATCAGAAAAACACTCAACTATCATCAGTAAGGCACTTCACGACCAGTCTCAAGTCAACAAGGCCATCCCCCACTTGGGGATATCACCGGAGCTCTTTCTCTACACAATTAGCAATATACTATGGACAGGGCTGGTACTAATCTCTAAATATACTGGTGGATACCGACAAATTCTTCAGTGATGCAGATAAATCCGTAGCGAACAATGATAAAACTCTCTTCCTTTCGCATTAATTATCCAATGGAACAAGATGTTGTAATCAACCCCCTTGGTTTTAACACTGTTAAAATAGTGGTTCTTCTTCTGAGGTTTTGCTCTAGGACTTTGCTGGTATAGCATTGATATTTGAGCACATGGGGATACCTACCCTGGTATACCATGGCCTAAGGGTGTTGAGGTGGGGCAAGCAGTCTTGACACAGGAAACCCTTTAGTGATGCACAAGGTGAATTTCTCAGCTCATATAGAATGATGTAGACTGTCCCTTTAGTTCAGTTTAGAGAATCTGAACTTCACACCTCATACGCCACTTGTTGGTCTGATAAAAACATGATGGCACTCCGAGTGTAAGTTTTGCGACAGAGGAAAATATGTTGAGCTGCCCATAAGTGTGCTGGTCGACCATGTGGCTAGGGTCGTTTAGGATAATAAGCAATTCCTGATACCAATGAAGGGAATGTAAACTCTCCTGTACGTCAGGTTTAAATCTCCTAGTTTTTCATTCGCCAGCCTTTAACCTTTCAATAGGGCTAAGTACCATGAGTTCAGACTCATCCACACCATCCAGGTCCCTGTCAATATAAAAATGCAAAAACCCTTCTATACATATTTGTAATATAATCACAGGTCATCATAATCAAAATCTCACAAACAAAAGAACAATAGAATAAGGTGGAGGATGTTACTAAGTCACCCATCCCACTTCTCCGGCGATGGAGCTCACTCCGACTCTGATGTAATCAGAATGTTATTTGCACCTGGATCAACACCTGCTCTCCCTTGATGTCATGAAGTCATAAGGATATAAACTCATGAAAGATCAGGACAGCAATATAATGTCAGCGGAATTAGACCAAGGTGTCCTGTGGTGTAACACAGACATGGTGTTATAGAGGCATTAGGTTGAGATAAGGTCATCCTGTTGAGACAGATGCATCTAGTTGAGACGATGACATTCAGTTAAGACACAGGCATCGCGATAAGACAAAAGGCGTGTTGAGATAAAGGCATGTTAATATAAGGTCAGCATGCCAACCCTCCATACCACGCCCGTAAGGCAAAGTTGGTCTTTATTATCCTCAGATAAGACCTGGTTCACCAGTGCCCCCTTTCATCACCTCCTTCTCAGAGGAGAAAAGTTCGAACTCCTTCACCAGCAGTTGTGGTGATCATTAATAGACCATTTGTACGTGTGAAACAATTCACATGAAGAAAAAAAAAATTCATGAATTAAGGCAGGATCCATCCAATACGTATCCCTCACACATCAGCAAAAGTTCGAACACAAAAACCATTTTTCGTCTTTACCCAGCCCAACTCTTAGAAGTGGGTGGTTGTCGACTGCTGTTTGGAAACCTAACCACGGTTGTAAGCTAGCTTATCAAGATCACCCAATTCAGGAATGAATTGCGCTCTGGCAAATTCTTAAGACTGCTGTTTGCAATTCACTGAACATAAATATTTGGCACGTTACCAACCATCACTGTGCAATGGTGGCGTAGTGGGCACATCTTGCAAATCATCTGGGTATATGGTACATTCATCTTTATTCTCTTATGAGATTATAGCTCAAAAAATGAACATGACAATCACTTAACTACCTCCCGCATCTTCATGGAACAGATTACATGATCAAACACACATTCTGAGCACAGGAGTTGTAAAACACAGACTCACAATAACTTTCAACAGTTGGAGTAAGAATATGCAATAAAGTGCATCGTTGCGGAATAGTCCTACAGCACATAGGAACGATGCAAATATGCATTGAGAGTGAGATTACATTCACAAGCATATAGCAACAACACATAGCAGGCAAAACGTTAAGCATAGTAAAACTTCAGCGGAACAGATAGGTCATGTCTGCAGAAAGCGAGCAAATCAGGCCATCCTCTCTCTCAATGAAATTCTAATTTCACAGTCTCACAATTCACACACAAAAACACTGATATCTGTAATCCCTTTCATCTAGAAGTACAGTCATAGCATTTACAATGAATGTATAAGCCTTACCTGACGTACAGAGAGCGAAATTGGGCAATATAAGGAAACATTTTCCCCTGGGCTAGAAGAAGGACTTGTCATACTGACATTTTCTGGGCAAGTGACAACTAAGTTTCGGACGGGTTCCAGCAAGCCTTCGCCGGAACTTGCGCCAACAAATGGTTGGGCCCACTTTAGGACGCATACCCACTCCATATAAGGAGAGTCTACCTTGTACCCTGTTATTCCAATTCCAGGAGGCGCATAACAAATGTGATATATTCCAATCGACAGAGATACAAAGAAAAGGATGACAACTCATTAATTCACTATTCACTTGCACACGTGAAGCTGATCAGTACACAGGTTTTCATGAAGGTGATATATACATAGGTCATTAAGAAGGTGGTACATAATAGATCTTCATGAAAGCTATAGATACATACATCTTAAAGAAGGTGATAAATACATAGATCTTTATGATGATGATAAATCCATGGGTTTTCTTGAAGTGGTAAATACATATGTGCGTTTAAAAAAAAAATTTGATAGATATATGGGTCGCAGTTGAAGTGATAAAAACATGTATATTTCAGAAGGTGAGAAATACATTGGTCTCCTTGATAGTGAGAAATGCATTGGTTTTTATTTTATTTTTCGGTGATAAATGCACGGATATGCTTACACTTACTGTATTTAGTAGCCTCAGAATATTCAATATCAATTTCTTAAAAAATATCCCGTCCGCAACGCAGATCCTCTATATTAAAAAAAAAAATAGAATCTAGGCGTGACTCACGTACCGTGAAAGAGGAACGAGGAAGAGGAAGAAATGGCTGTATCGTTCTATAGTCTATATGGTTCTATTTTACGTAGACATCATTGTGAACGTTGTGACTAAAAGTCTTCATCCATAAATAACAAACATAGCCACGCAAGCTAATTCCTACATATCTACAAGTGCATGTTTGCTACAAGATTAGCACACGTGTGTTTTGTTCCGTTTTGTTGATGTAAGTTATTATTTAAAATAAAAAAATAGAATTTAAGTTTTGAATATTGTTAGTTTATGTCGTTGTAGTGTGTTAGTTTATGCTGCTTTGTCTTTATGATTGTGGTTTGTGTATTGTCGATAAAGGCCACAATGTTCATTCAGTCGTTTATGATTGTGGCCTTGTCAATGAATGAACAAATCAATGATTCAATGAAAGGGACTATCAATGAACAAATCAATGAATGAACAAATCAATGAGTCAATGAAAAAGTCTATCAATGAACAAATCAATGAATGAACAAATCAATGAATCAATGAAAGAGTCTATCAATGAAGGAACAAATAAATGAATCAATGAATGAACAAATCAATAAATGAACAAATCAATGAATCAATGACAGAGTCTATGAATGATTAGAGGTCTGCACGGCCGATGGACAAGAGCGATCGCTCTTAAACTTCCGGTGTGCTGATGACGAGGTCGCGAACTCAACCCATACACCCGCCAGCTGGACTAAAATAATCACTTCTCGTCCTTGACTTTGGGACATAAATTACAAGTACCTCAGAAGCCGGAGTGGGTTCGCCTGATAGCGAGAGACACTGGAAATAAGGGAAAGCTTACCCACAAGCAAAATTAAGTCCAGAGTTACGCTCGAGTTCAAGCGAGAGAACGACAAAAAAAATTGAACGAATCATTAAAAAATAAATGAATGAACAAATCGATGAATCAATAAAGAAATGCAAGCCGTAACAAATCAGCGGCCTGAACAATTTCTATCCCTTGCTCTGACCGCACCATATTGGCAGACACTCGTTCATTTCTTCATGTTATCTCTTCACACGAACGTTGACAACCTCTAGGTCGCTTTATTTATTGTACTTTCAAACAAGGGATAGTAACAGGCCCATGTTACACGTCTGTAGACATATTGGGAGTATGGTACAATTCCCATATTTGCCAAGACCAATCGGCACAAGAGGGATGCTGTGGTAATTTACATACTGGTCTTCTTTACTCCCCAAGAGATTTCCTGGTACCCATACAAGTTGCATCAGCCTAGGGGGGTACAGGGTGTCAGGCATTGGTAGCACCTTTGGTAAGGATGACTCTCATGTCCTTTTCAGGACCCATCCCCCACTGGTCCAAGCCTGACACCCAGCTCGTGCCTGTGGCTCCTAGTAGCTGTCAGCATGCGACAGCGGCCACCCCCCGGGCAACATCTGTGAGAGGCTGGCTAAACCAGGCATGGGTATCCGATTTGGTGTCAAACCAAGAGGTAAACTTGGGTATGTCTACCCAGCATGTGAAGACAGGATTCGGCAGACTGCGCGGAAGAAATCATTCCTGATTCAACGGGCAAGACGGCGTTTACCTTCAAAGCGTTGTGGAACGTAAAGAGCACGGCAAGGCACGTAGAGCGCCTTGGTCATCCACTGCACCAGTATTCGTCTCCAGTCGTCTCGACTTGTCTTGCCATTGGACTCAGATGGACTCAGGCGAGAGAGTGAGGTCGACGAATTGCGCAACTCTTCCTCACTTTAATCCAAGTCATCGCGCAAGTCATTCTTCATCCAACGTCATATATAACCTTCAAGCCCTGTGGCGATGGGCGAGCGCGAAGCGGCAGGCGTGGGTACGCTGGCAGCCGTAGTCGCAGACCTGCACACAGGCGGCTCAGGTCATATGGTCGTCTTCTAATGACCGGAGCAGCAGTGGGATTCGGCAACCCCCTGAGCGACTGAGCAGCCCTCTATAGGAACACACTGCTCACCTCCATAGCATGAGGAAGGGGCTAGAAAAGGTGCCCTAAACATTGTCTGCTCCATCACTACCTAACCAGCTAGCCGCGGTTGGTGGGTACCCTTAACTGCGGTCGACATACAAACAAAGATAAAACAAGCAAAGCTAAAAGAGTAAACCACATTCCCTTAACAATTGGAACTTGGAATGTACGCACCCTACTTGACAGAGACGGCGCCTCGGGTCCAGAGAGACGAACAGCACTGATTGGGAGAGAGCTGGGCAGGTACAACATCGACATTGCAGGCTTGAGCGAGACACGACTCGCAGAAGAAGGCCAAATCTGTTAAATAGGTGCCGGCTACACATTTTTCTGGAGTGGAAGGAAAAGCGAGGAAAGACGCCAATCCGGTGTGGGATTTGCCATTAAGTCGGCCCTGGTCGGCAAATTAGCTGGATTTCCAAAGGCTATAAACGACAGGCTCATGACCATGAAGTTGCCCCTACTGAATGGAAGGAAGCATGCAACCATTGTGAGTGTCTACGCACCAACTATGACCAACGAAGATGATGTCAAGAACAAGTTCTATGAGGACTGCACAATGTATTAACATCTGTTCCCAAAGGAGACAAACTTATACTCCTTGGGGATTTCAATGCCAGAGTAGACACGGACACCACCTCTTGGAGTGGCATTATTGGAAAGCATGGAGTCGGAAATTGTAACAGCAATGGACTCCGCCTCCTTTAGACATGTGCCGAACATGATCTCATGATTACGAACACAATTTTCCGTCTCCCCATGAGAAATAGGACATCGTGGATGCACCCTCGCTCGCAACACTGGCACCCTATTGACTATGTCATTGTCAGGAGGAGTGACAGACAAGACGTCCGAGTGACAAAATCCATGTGTGGTGCCGAATGTTGGACAGACCATCGTCTCATTGTCTCGAAAATAAACATTCACATCAGGCCACCACGGCGTCATCAAGGGGTGAAAATGCAAAAAAAGCTAAATGTCACCCGCCTAAACAGCAAGAAAATGCAGCAGTCGTTTGAAAATATTCTGGAAGACCGCCTCAAGCCAAATGCTGCAGCTAAACAGGATACAGAAACAGAATGGAGAGCCCTAAAGGACATAATTTACAACACTGCTATGGAAATCCTGGGTCCAGCCCCCCGAAAGCATAAAGACTGGTTTGATGAAAATTCCGAAGACATCAACCAATTGCTGGCCGAGAAACATCTTCTCCTCAAGGCAAATTTGAATGACCCAAAGTCAACATAAAAAAAAAAAGATGCCTTCAAGAACATTCAGTGAGTAGTGCAGCAGAAACTTCGGCATAATCGGGACTCCTGGCTGAGCAGCAAAGCTGATGAAATTCAGGGCTTTGCTGACAGACATGATATGAAAAACTTCTACGACTCACTGAAAACGGTCTATGGTCCTACATCACCAGGCATAGTTCCCCTCCTCAGTGCAGATGGGGGAACATTGATCACCGATAAGAAAGAAATCCTTCAACGCTGGGCAGAGCATTTCAGCAACATCTTAAATGCAACTTCCTTCTTCGATGATGAAGCCATCAACTGCCTTCCTCAAGTTCCTACCAATGAGACACTTGATGACCTGCCAACCATAGTGGAAGTAAACAAAGCCATCCAGCAACTCTCCAGCGGCAAGGCACCTGGTCCTGACTCCATCCCAGCAGAGATATACAAGGCAGGTGGGCCGATCCTAACAGAGCAGCTTCACCATGTCTTTACAAACATATGGGTGAACGAGACCATGCCACAAGATTTCAAGGACGCATCAATAGTCCACCTTTACAAACGTAAAGGAAACCGCCAATCCTGTGACAACCACCGAGGCATCTCCTTGCTTTCAATTGCAGGGAAGATACTCGCCAGAATTCTTCTCAATCGCCTCACAGCCCATCTCGATCAAGGTCTTCTTCCTGAGAGTCAATGTGGCTTCAGAAAAGAACGTGGAACTGTTGACATGATTTTCGCTGCAAGGCAGCTGCAAGAGAAATGTCAGGAACAGAACTGCGAAATGTTCTCCACTTTCATTGACCGTACCAAGGCTTTTGATACAATCAGCAGAGAAGGACTGTGGAAGATTATGGCAAAATATGGCTGTCCACGAAAGTTTGTCCAAATAGTGCGGCTATTTCATGATGGCATGCAGGCAAGAGTACAGGAAAATGGCGAACTGTCTGAACCCTTTCCTGTCACCAATGGAGTGAAGCAAGGATGTGTCCTGGCACCAACACTGTTCAGCCTCATGTTTTCAGCCATGCTGATGAAATGCCTTCGAGAACGACGACATTGGAATAGACATCAACTACCGTATGGATGGAAAGTTATTCAATCTCAGAAGGCTGAAAGCTAAAACCAAAATTAACAGCGACACCGTCAGAGAGCTCCTGTTTGCTGATGATTGCGCTCTATAACGCCAACTCAGAGGCGAACATGCAACATAATGTTTCAGCTTTCTCACATGCCTGTGCCAACTTTGGGCTCAATATCAACTTGGAGAAGACTGTAGTTATGTACCAGCCAGCTCCAGGGAATAATCACATTGTGCCGAATATCAAAGTGAATGATCATAGACTAAGTGTTGTGGACAAATTCACCTATCTTGGCAGCACTGTGTCACAAGCTGCCACAATTGATGGCGAAGTGAATGCAAGAATCTCCAAGGCCAGTGCGGCTTTGGCAGACTGTTACAAGAATGTATGGGACAGAACTGGAATAAGCCTGCAAACAAAGCTAAAAGTCTACAAAGCAGTTGTATTATCCACACTGCTATATGCTTGTGAAACCTGGACTGTTTATCAGCGACACGCTAGGAAATTAAACCACTTCCACACAGTCTGCCTAAGATTAAATGGCAAGACAAGATTCCAGACACCGAAGTCCTAGAAAGAGCATCCATGCCCAGTATCCACACTCTACTGATGAAGAATCAGATTCGCTGGGCTGGTCACCTGACTGGCATGCCAGATCACAGGCTCCCTAAACGAATTTTTAACAGCGAACTCCGTTGTGGTAAACGCTCCCAAGGTGGCCAGAGGAAACGCTTTAAAGACACTCTGAAAATTTCACTGAAGGCTTTTGGAATTCATCATGACACCTGGGAGGCTGCAGCCAGAGACCGAAATTCGAGGCGTGCATCATTACGCAAGGGTGCAGTCATATGTGAGGCAACCAGGACTGCAAGAGCTGTGAAGAAAAGGCAGGACAGAAAACCACTGCAGGAAATCCTCCTCCAGAAACGTCAAGCATTCCTTGCCCACATTGGCAAAGAACATTTCGAGCCAAAATAGGCCTTACCAGCCATCTTAGAACCCACGGCTCCATACCTTCAACCCCACTGGATAAAATTAATGGTCATCATCATTCTTGATGGACAAACAACACATCAGCCTAGGAGCCGAGGTCAATTTTTAAAATCTGCCTCAATGCGAATTCGAAACGACGGCCGGCAGGCCAGATTACTATCCACTACACCACTCCAGCTCTTACTTTCAAAGCATTATCACAGATAATTTAGCTGGAGACTATTTCACGATTCCAGCTCTCACTTTCTTTGCGTTACAGTGAATCTTTCGGCTGTAGATTTTTCCACTACTGCAGTTATCTACTTTTGTAACGTTCGTAACAGGGGGCTGAGAGTTCTCGAGGTATGGTGTCCGCCCCGAGTGCTGGAGGTCCCGGGTTCAGGCCCAGTGAGGGCCGGGAATTTTTCACATCTACGTCTAGTAACGAAATATCCCCTGGTCTCAGGCTAGTGAGATCGGACGCCCGTGGGTATTGTTGCGCACGTTAAAAATACTTTGGCAGTTTCAGAAATATAGAAGATATGGAAGGAATCAACATTGGGGGAAGATACATAAATAACAGATATGCAGATGATTGCAGACAATGAACGGGACCTGCGACATTTAGTAGATGTGGTTGTTGCACACAGTGTGCAACTAGGGGTAAAATTGAATAGTAAGAAGACACAGATTATGGTCGTCACTGGGAAGAAGGAAATACCACAATGTGATATACGAGTAAATGGGAATATTCTTAAGCAAGTTAATCGGTACAGTTATCTCGGAACAGTCAAAACATCTGATGGGAGATGTCTTGAAGAGGTTAGAACAAGAATTGCCGTTGCAAAGGTAGCCTTTTGCAAGATGAAAAACATACTAGACCAATAAAAGATATCAATTAAAACGAGAAAAAGAGTGTTGAAGTGCTACTATAGAACCTGTACTTTTGTTATGGATGTGAAGCGATGGACAATGAGCAGTCAAGCTGAAAAACATCTCATGGCTGTGGAAATGTAGTTTCTGAGGAAAATGCAAAGAATACCAAGGACAGACAGAAAAACGAATGAACAAGTCCATCAAGAAACAAATGAAGATCGTAAACTGATTAGATTCACTTAGACAGTAGACAGTCAACATTTTTGGGCATGTTATGAGAAGTAAATGACTTTGAGAAACTTGGTGACAACTGGCAAGAACGAAGGGAAGAGACCAAGGGAAGACCGAGAAGTAAATACCTGGATGGCTTGGCCACGTGCTTGCATGGTCGAGACAGAAACACGGAGCTGATCCACGACTCTGGTGATCGAATGAGATAGCAAAACATGACGCCCACGCTATATCGACATGGCACATGATGGATGGATGGAGTTGGAAATCGAAAAATAGTAGCCTAACGGCGCTGCCCAGGCAAAATTCGAGTTAAAAATCTACCCAAAGTATTTCAGAATCCTCGCCGGTGCTACGGAGTTCGTGCACTGAGCTGAGTTTCTCCAGACTCAGGCTTGAGTTAGGAGTAGGACGGAGCACTTATAGGTTACACCCGTGTGCCGTGATATTGATCCGTCGACTAAACTAAACTTTCGTAGTTTCCACAGATAATCAGGCTCTGGCTCAGGGGAAATAAACAAGTAAAATTGATGTGATTGCTGAAAAACTTTCCCTTTATTGCATAATGTATCGAAGTTTAAGTTTTGTGTCAGTGAATTATCATATCTAATGTAACTACCAAGAATAACAATATATTCCAATTTTTAAAAAGACAACTTAGTCCCACTATGTGCCTTTCCGCCTATTGTTTTTAAGGCCTCTTAATCCCACTATGTGGCTTTCGGCCCATTGTGGTCCACCAATACCCGTCTGCCAGTGTGAGTGGATAGTGATTTAATGATTCGAGTTTGCAATTTGGATGACAGTCTCTGCACCCTAGTCAGATCAAGTGAGGATATATCTACTCTTTGATCTTAGCCAAAAAGCCAATAAGCGATCTAAAACCTGTATGCCATTGTTAGTGGTCAATGATTCGAGTTTGCAGTTTGGATGACAGCCTCTGTGCCCTGGTCAGATCAAGTACAGATAAATCTGCTTTGATCTCAGCAAAAAAATAAATATTAAGAGCCTCTTAGTACCGATATGTGCCTTCGGTCCACCGTGGTCCACCAAGGCCTGTCCACCAGTGTTAGTGGACAGTGATTTGGTGATTCGAGTTTGCAATTTGGATGACAGTCTCTGCACCCTGGTCAGATCAAGTGCAGATAAATCTACACTTTGATCTTAGCCAAAAGACCGAGAATAATTTGAAAAATGGCGAAAACTCACTCATAAACAGCATAATGCGCGGGAGACGGAAGAACTGTTTCCATATGAAATGTTACAGTGATGTAGAAATTTAGAAATGTGTATGCTGTGTCAGAGCGATGTTCTTGCGGTCTCTGTTAGGCTGGTTTCTTTACATATGCTGTCTATATAGGTTATGAGCAAGAAGGAGGGGGGGGGGGGGGGGGCGACAGGACACAACCTTGTCGTACTCCGGATCTTATGGTGAAGGGTTCTGAGTGTCACCCATTTGTTCTCATTATGTGTTCACTGTTTGTTGTTGTATAAGCTTTTACATACGTTTGTTAGATGTATATACTCACTCCATATCGCTTAAAGATTTTCCACAGCTTGTTTCTATCTACTCTATCAAATGCCGTTTCTTGGTCGACAAGGGCTATGTAGAGTGTTTCATTAACTTCGATTGATTTTTCTATAAGTTGTCTAAGAGCAATGATGGCGTCTGTGCATCCTTTGTTTTTCCTAAATCCAAGATATGTTTTGCTTAGCTGGGGTTCTGTTGTAGTTCGTAATCTTTTCTCAAGAATTATGCACATTATTTTTCCAGTATGACTCAAAAGAGAAATGCCCCTGTATTGTGTGCAGTCTATTTTACTGTCTTTGCTTTTCCAAATTTGAATAATTATGGCTTTCCCCAGTCTCATGGTGTATGTTGGTCTTCTGAAACATGATTGATTAGTCTATGTAGCCATTCTGTTCCTATTGCTCTTACTGCTTTAATTAGTTCATTTGGTATTTCGTCTTGTCCTGTTGATTTATTCAATGGGGCTAATCTGACGGCTTCTCCAATTTCTTCTTTCTGTATGTCTGGTTCTAGTTCTTCGATGGCATCTGTGCCGGTTTACTGAATTCCCGTAGCACCTGATGGAATGTTGAGGAGTTGTTAGAAGGACTGCCTCCATCTTTTTAGGATTTGTTTTTGTTCACTTACTATAACAGTTCTCCTTTTTTACTGTTAATTTATTCAGTTGGGTCAAAAGGTTCTCCTCTGATTCTTATTGCACTGATCTTTTTGTAGAAGTTTTTAGTTGCCTCCTTGTAGTTTTTATGTAGGGTTTCTCCATAGTCTTCAAAGCCTTATTGTTTTTGTTTCCTTACTGGCTGAATGCGTTTACCAAATAGTAATTTGCTCTTGTTATTATAACATAAATGTCGCGTACTTACTATTTCCCGGAAATTGACTCCTGTGTTACCAGGCATTATAAGGAAATGTGCTAGACTTTGTCTGGATGACGACTTAATTTATATGGCCTTTGTTTAAATGCGAGCCCAATGATTGGTCGAGTACCCGGCCAAGACATTGCCGCTTAGCTTTGCATGGCGTTAGTAGACGCTTGCCATCTGGAATGTTTAAGGAGCAAGTCGCCTCCCGGTTGGGATGGCAGTTTAGCCCAAAATTTCACTCTCTGGGGCCTTGGTACGTTTATAATCTCATTTTGAATTTGTAACCATGCATTTTGATAAGGAACATGTATCATTGTGTTTAAATATGAATTGTTAATCTGTTAGACCAACAATTCATGTGAAAAGATGGCCTGAGTGATTGCTTTCTACTGAACGGACATGTTCGTCCCACTGCCGATTTTTCTATGCTTGCAGTTTCAATTCCCAAGTGTAACTTATTATATGCGCTGTGAAGCTATCTCACTATCAATGCATATAAATCTGCAAATGTTCTATGTGCTGTGGAGTGTTAGCTCTAAGTACATTTCCTGAACCTTTTCTCTATGCGGAAGAATAGTTACTATTAACGCATATTATGGACATAAATTCATGTTGGAGAAATAGTTCCACTAACCTGTAACTTGAGCTATCGTGCCATTACGGTACATCTTCTTGTTTACATCTTTAGTAACCACACAGCATGTGGGATTGACAAGTAATCCTTTCATGAATATGCAAGGGAAATGCCATGTTTGATGAGTATTATCTCAAGTGAGAGGAAAGAAAAACGCACAATATACATGATGAAGTGTCTTGCAGGACGTGCCATTTCCGTCCGCAATGCACCATTGATGTCGATGCCAGGGCGAATATTTTATGTTCAGGAATTTGCCAACAACGTTTATAATGCTTGCCATACTGCAGAAGTTATTCCTGAAGTCAGGGCACTTCATATGCATGCAGCATTGGGTGAGGTGTAAACAGCGTTCACTAACCTCCTCCCCCTTCCACCCCCCGCTTCTATAGTCATGCGGGAAGAGGACCATCTGTTCTGGTCTTATGGTTGATGAATGGGAGGAATATCCCATGAATGGCCCTGCATTATTATTATTATATAAAGGATTCACATGTTTTCTCTGTTATGAGATTTATATATTCTGTTCGTGATTGTTACTTTCACTGCTGGAGTAGACATTCTATATTTACCCAGTGGGGACAGGAAATGATGATGATGATGATGGTGATGATGATGGTGATGATGATGATGATGATGATGATGATGGGTGGTGGGGGTGGTGGTGATGATGATGAACGAACGAACGAACGAACGAACAAACTTTATTTTCAAAGGGTTAAGAATTGGGCACGCAGGCCCGCCCTTGTGTATGTCTGTACAACAAGAAGAGAATGTTGACTGGTATGGTCATTGGCCTTTGGCCTTGTGCTGTTTGAAACTATGGTAATGAAATGATGAATTCTTGACATGAGACCTATGTCTCAGAGATTCTTGTCATGTTATGAAAAGTGTACTATCAAGATGTTTGGAAGGTTAGGAGGTCTCTAACTCACCAGAAAGTCCCAGTATCAATCTCCAAAAAGAATACTCAGTGAGGAGATACCCTACTCACTTTTGGAGTTAGATTAAACTCCATAATAAGAGAAGAGGGATGGGGAAATGGAAACACCCTCTTTTCTCCATCCTATTGGTTTCTTTTATTTATGTTGTGATATATGGATACCATGACATGGATTTTGTTATTAATTGTTTGGATTAGGTTCTTTTGTCATTTCCCAGCTCTGGAGAGGAAGGTGGTGGTTTGGACGTTATTACAGAACAGAAACTTGGGTTAACAGTATGTTTCTGAGTATTACATGTGTGGGATGTGGTTTTTAATTTATGAGAATATTATGTTAAGTTGTCTAGGTTTTTTTTTATTGATTCTCTGGTCACTGGTTAGAATGCAGGGTGATCATGGAATTCTACCATAAACACAAGGAGGAAAATAGTTCACTCCTGTTCATAGCTGTATTTATGAGTACTTCTCCATTCCCACTTATCACCCTTTAAAATTTACTATAGTGCTAGAAGACATTGATTGTTCACAACATAGATACAACCACTGATGAACACTACATTTACTTGATGTACACATCAACAAATTTTGGACAAACAGTTCAAGTATGATCAAGATCTGCAGTTACACACACACACACACACACATATATATATATATATATATATATATATATATATATATATATATATATATATATATATATATATATATATATATATATATATATATATATGTGTGTGTGTGTGTGTGTGTGTGTGTGTGTGTGTAATGAACACTATGCATTTTCAGACAGGCATGGGATGCATTGCATTATTACAATATAGTACCCAGTGACCCCAGAAAAAAACAAGGTTATTACCAACAACACAACAACCACAAATTGGGTCTACTTTCATTTCCCCTCATAATTAAGGCAAATAAAGATCTAATTAAATAGAAACCAACATATTAACATTTGTTTCTGACACCTTTTACCATTCTCTCATTTTAAAAATAATGAGTTGGTGTCAAAATACTATACATATATACCATAACATAACCCTTTAGTTGTACACCCTTACCATGTAAAACACTCTTTACCTTTTCCATGTCATAGAAGAAAAAAAAAACCACATGAAAACAGTTGATACTAATAATTAAATTAATTAATTATAGTGTTCATTTAGGCATTGCAGATGGGTATTCCTCTCCAGTGCTAAGCTGTTAATGTCCATAATTATCCGGGCCAGCAATAAATACTCACAGTCATGTTTTATGTCCACTAAAGTTTGTTGCGGAACTACTTATAATCCCTATTAGGAAATACATTCACCACATATACATATCTCCTCCGTGGAGCTGAATTCAAGAACACTCTGTTGCCATTGAGTTGTGTTCCAAATGAAATTGGTGCCTAGGTCTGTCATACTTTCAGGAGATGCAACTTAAGCTCTTGCAGAAGGTTCTTCCCTATATCATCTTATCGATGAAAAGATGACGACTGTCCAACAGCTCGATTTACGTTAACCGTTTCCCAATTTAGTTCAAGAAGTTTTGTCATATACTCGGTTCATGTGGATAGGCCATCCCATACTTGATGATGGGGCAGTTAGGCCGACATGGGACCAGCATAGAGTTCTGATTCATTATTTACTTTCAGTGTAGACATACAATTCTGCTTGTTATTCATTTGGTTCATCTGGAATTAATTCCAGGATTCTGCTGCAGGCATGAGACTGAAGAATATTATTCCACCACATATCCAGGGTTGCAGGCCATCAGGTGATTCCTGTGGTTGCAGGCGTAGAGGCATTTACTCCGCTAACTGCTTTCATATGGTCTTTTTTTATGTGTTCAGGTTTTGGAACCTTGAGGTAATCTGGTGTAGTTATGGTTCAGAAATTCTGAAGTTGGTACATTGATTGTATTGGCTATAATGTTGTTTCAGTGTCTCTTCCCATTTGTTTGAGTGGGTGTTCATAGCTAGAACTTGGTGTTGCATGGCTGGAACCTTATGTTTGACTGTTGCAGCTGTGAGACGTTCTTTCGAAGACTTATCCATTGTGGATATTAACTTGGTAATCCAACCAACAGTTGAAGGTTACTCACTGTTGTTAGTTTTAGTAACTTGTAGAAGGATTGTCCCAGTTTCACTGACTAGGTTGGATGATGAGGCCCTAGGTGATACTTCTCAGAAGTAAAGCAGACGATACACTGTTGTCAGTACTCTGTTGATCTTCATCTTTGTAGATTATTAGATCTTGAAGTCCATCCTGGATATTCCTACTAAAATAGGACTTCCTCCATCACACCGTCAGTTGTCTTCGTATGTATCTCTTTTGTTTGCATTTGCAGCTTATGAGTGCAGCAGTAAACGATGTATTTATAGATCCAGAACATGGTTAAGCCATTTAGTCCTGACTCACCTTCATCAGGCTTTTAACTCAGGATCCTGATGATAGTTATGAAATGCAGTCCCACCAAAACCACCACTCGCTTCTCTTCTATAGAAAAGGGATGACAAAGAATACAACACGAGCATGAACCTACTGTGATGTGTTAACTTTCACAAGACAGTTACAACCACAAAAAAAATTCAGGGATATCGAATTATAACCATGAAGAATACAATAGGCAAGCTGCTGGAGAAGGTAATTGCCAGGAAAATATCAAGCCAACTAGAGAGGCAAGGTGTTTTCCCACCCACCCTGGGTGGGTACCGTCCAAAGAGAGAAACCTGGACCAATGCAGCAGTCTTTGCCCAGGATGTCTATGAAGGTTTCCACTCAGGCACTGAAACCGTTGCTGCAGCGATTGATCTTGAGGACGCATACAACAGAGTACCACTGGATTTTTTAATGTTTCAGCTTCTCGAACTAAACGTAAGTCCATTCCTCCTTAGTTGGATCGCTGCAGCCCTCTTCCAACGGAAAGTAGTTTTTAGATGTGGCAGTTGGACTTCGGAACCAACAACAATATATCCTGGCCTACCACAGGGATCACCATTATCTCCGGTACTGTTCAACGCCTACACAGTGAGAATCACCAGTGAGCAGATCACTGGACCTGGCAGGACATTGTCATATGCCGATGATGTTTTAGTGTATCGTCAGGGGAAGGATAGAGAGGAGGTTGCTGTGGAACTACAAACCGAACTCAATCGCATAAGTACTTGGTGTGATGAAGCTGGGGCAATGGTCAACCCAACAAAGGCAACAGTGACTTGGTTCTCGTTGAATAATCATATTGTCAACACTCCAACACCAACTGTAATGCTGTGTTCAGAGACGGTGGAAAGAACGCAGGCAATGAATTACCTGGGGATACGGTTTGATCGAAGCCTTGCTTATAATGTGCACATAGACCAGGTGATAACAAAGGCCAAGCGGGGTTTGGCAGCGATGCGGGTGATGGCGGCAGCAAACTGTGAGCAGCGCCATCTATGTCTTCTGTACGAGGGGCTGGTCATGTCTGTTTTGGAGTATGCAATGGCAATCCTGACTCTCAGCCATAAGCAGATAGAAAGGATGGAAAGGATACAGAATGAAGCTATGCGCATTATTCTTGGATGTACAAGAGATACAGCATGCAGGGCGATGCGCTACCTTCTTGATTTTCCAACCATTGAAGAGAGAATACAAGGTTGCAGGGCACGCGCCTACCTCAGAATTAACGCAAACACACAACATCCACTGCATAGTGAAATTAGGAAGGTGAAGGGCAGCAGGTTAAAAAGAGGACGGTCGTGGATGGGTCAAGCCGAAGACATTCTTCAACAGGTGTGTTCACTTGAGGACTTAGAACCTGGCGAGGAGTGGGTGCAAGTGCCAACAGACTTCTGCACATCCTTTTCAGTTTGCATCCAACTAGATAGAAAATGCAGACAAGAAAATCCGGCTGCTGTTGAGGCTGAAGTACAAGCGTTGATTTTCGAGAATTCGCTAGACGGTGACGCGGTCATCTACACAGATGGGTCGGTCGTCCGACATGTGAGAAGCTCATGGGCCTTTACAGCTCGGGCCGGAGGGAGAATTGTGAAGGAGGACTCTGGTGCTTTCACTGAAACCACAAGTAGCCTGACCATGGAAGTCATGGCAGTAAGTAAAGCAATAACATGGCTCGAGACACAGACATTCACTAGGGCTTGTTTCCTTAGCGACTCAATGAACATGATCAAGAGGATAGAGGAGGGGTCGATCCGAAGAGAATGGTTGCTGCCTCTGGAGCGGTCTCGACTGGCAAAGATTAGTTTCATCTTCGTGCCAGGGCATGCGGGAGTACAAGGAAATGAGCGGGCTGACAAGCTCGCAGGTGAGGCTACTGTGGAGGGCGGACGCGCCATGGACCAGGCTGACATTCTGAATGCTCTACGAGAAGTAAGACTTTTGCGAGAACCAAGTGATGATTGTGAATCTACAACAATGGCCAGACTGCGAGAGCAGAAAATTAAAAGAGGGGTGGCCAAACAAGAACACTACGCAGGAAGCCAAAGAGGATTTATAAACCAACACAGAACTGGCGTCGTTAGCCACTATACGTTGCGGGATTTGCTGAGGAGGGGATCCGAGCACTTATGGACTGAATGGTTCGATGTGCAATGAGGATGATCTGTCGACTAACTAACTAACTAACTAAGACAGTTACAAACAAAAAAGGGGAAGGAGATAGGAGTGGGTTTCCAAGTTCCCTGTCCCTCGTCGCTTGTGGTAGAACTTTGCTAGCTCTGATAGTGAGTGAGATATCTTTTCACTCTGTTTTGTTCTGTTGTTACTGGGACTATTAGATGAGTGAAGTCATTCTGTCCATCCAACATGTTGACATTGTATCTCTCATTCTTGAAGAGATTAGCCTATACAGAATCTCTGTGGTTTCAAATGCCGCGTCTTCCTTTCGGCACTATAATCATCATTAGGCCAAGGCTATATTCAACATTGGCTTCTTAAGTACTGACATCCACATATTTCCTACATCATCTCATGTTTCCACATTACAATGTGTATTTCCCAGTAAAAAGTAACAATCAGAACAGAGAAAATTCTCATACCAGAAAAAACAAACAAACATACATGTACTCTGATATTAAGTACATGATAGTTATACATAATAATTAATCATAATGATGATGCAGGGAGCCTAGGTTTTTGAATTTTCTTCAGGGGTTAATCCCTAAACTAAAACATCCATTGTTTTCCCCCACTGCGTACAGCACATGGGGATAGTAACCGCTGTTGATATATTTTGTCAATGAGTGCTATTATTCGGAGTGTATTTATTAGAATAACTTATGCCATATGGTCCAGTATTCTGAATATTGCAAGCAATTTATTCACATCAATCTTCGCTTCTGTTCCTATTACGGTGAGGCGATGGGGATTGAATCCTATCCGAACATGCATATACATCACGCGTTTACTTTAATTGTTCATGAATTTATATTCTCAAACATGGCATTCCCTAACACTATTTTATGAAATGATTATATGTTCACCACTCATGCTGAGTGATTGATACTCTGTTAACAAAAGGATTGTACTAAAATTTAGCACTCTAGTTCCAAGTTACAGATTATGAATTAGGAAAACAATTTATCCAAAATGAACTGAGTCCATGATATGTGTACTCATGTGTATGTCTCCGCATGGATAAAACTCCTTTAAAACTGTTCTTTAGAGTTCAATCTCTACAGTAAATAGATTATTTGCAGATTTCTAAGCATAAATACTGAGATATTGTTCACAATGCATAGAAGTTTTTACATAGGAATATGAAATTGACAGACACGAGTTCTCTACTGAAGTATGAATCAAGAGTCTGTTCCCACCTTGAGAAAATGCCTAGAATGTGTTTTTGACCTGAGTTTGATACTCTACGGTTGTGACGAAACGCGTTTATCTGTCTTGGGTCGTAAGGATCCCGCACTATTTTGGCGCGTCATCGGGGGACTTTCCCAGCTAAAAATAGACTGAGGGAAGCCGATGGAGGAATTACTATCTAAAATCTTCTCGAAACACCGGAATTTGAGTGACCCGTGAGGCTGGGTATCGCACTAAATTCTCGTGCAGAGAGATCTAGAAATTTTTGGCGGGGAATGACGGTTTCCCGAGAAAGTGTCTTTTCTCAAGAAGCACTAACTTCTCGAGCACATTGAGTTGGCACGAGTGGGGAAATTTGCTAAACCTTTCATTCACTTCTACGTTGCTCGGAGAGAGCAGACGCAGGCCTTGTGAGCCAATTTTGTGTGGCGTCTCACCTCAACCATGATTCGGCTGACTTTTATGGAAAGGAAGCTGAGAAGCCCTTGAACAGTTCTGAAGCTGACTGGAAATCTGGTTCTGAACATTCAGGTACATATTTGTTTAAATCATTTAACTTTATACGTGTGTACCACACGCCATTGTTCTAGCCTCATTACCTATGCGGATGTCCTTGCATACTAATGAGCAAACCGATCGATAACACAGTTGACGGCTAATCGTGGATTTGTTTACTGTGTGCTCGCGAATCAGCTGTTAGGAACGCCGGAATGCGATGTGGGCGATCTGGGTTCAAAATATATGTACCATATATTGCCAATCGTTGCATCTATTAGGTTGCTGTGTTAGAATAAAACATAGTTACTTGTGCCTGATAGAAACTTAGATTTATGTCAGTCAGTTGCTGAAGCCAGAAGAACGGTTAGAAAACCAGGTAAGTTGGTAGGTGGAGATTCAGACAACATTTATGCTTAGTTACTAAGTAAAGGAAGAACTTAGTTCTGTGCCACCAGGAATGATGTAACTATTGTGTAGTAACTTAATAGTGAATTCATTGTGTGGAACACCGGATTTCTGTGGTAAGGTAAGTTTGCTTTGGTGATATATATATATATATATATATATATATATATATATATATATATATATATATATATATATATATATATATATATATATATATATATATATATATATATGATGTGACATTGTGTATATATATTAGGTCATGACATGTGATATTTCCTGGGGTAATTCCGAACGCCGAATAGCTCGACGCGTGATAACACTGCGTGCAGTCGCGATATACATATGCGTTCTGAAATCTTGTCTGAGCTATCTTGTTCTTTCACACTGGCGCTAGTGCGAGTGAATGCTAAGGTGCTGGAAGTATGGAAGGATGCAAGGAGGCTGTATGAGACTGGGGAAATATAGGATATGGGGGAAGTGAAAGCAAGTTATGAAAGTATTGGTTGGTAGGCCAAACCAACGATGAAGTTCGGTCCGAGCCAAGGCTAAACCACTTGGGAGGGCTGAACTGGAAAATTACCCTTGGAACATGTGGGGAACATGTATTCTCAAGAAGGCTTCTTGACTCTAAGGCAGAGTCTGATAAGAAGAGTGTGCTATGGTGTGGGCAGGTGGTCCCACCAGCAAACAGGCTTGTGTACATATTGGATGTGATCATGTACTATACCTATATCCCGAGGGATGGTATATTGATCAAGATTATGTTTCTTAATGAACATTGATGATGTTAGGAACGAGTCCAGGGACTCTTTACCTATTTGTTTAGTTCGATTAAATTAGAACTATGATAACAGCCTTCTATCACTACTGACGTTAGCGACGACTGGTAGATGATTAGGGATAGGTGAGACCTACGATCAGACTCGTCATTCTGATTTCTTGCTCTGTTTGACGGGCTGTTCTGTGAGGCCAGCTGACAATTGTGAACCCATGCTTTACTACTCTCCATATAGAGATAATGCTTTAGTTATATGCATAACTAAGTAGCATGACTGAGGGTTGAGTAGTTATTGGTAGGATGCATGTGGACTAATGTTTGGGCCAGTATACTCTCACCGGTCGCTCTTCCTTTTCAGGAGTTTGCCTGTTGAGGAACCAGTCAACTATAATTGTCGTTGGCAGGAAACCACTTCGTGGGACACCGCGAAGGGTTCAGTTCTTTACTTATCACGCCCGACTCAACCACACCATGTACCCAATGTGATTCACCATGCGTGAAGGGGTGCATCAAGAAATACCAGTGCCCTGAAGGTGCACGTGTGGGAAGTGATGGTTTGTGATGTTTTTCTATAGTAGAAGATACTCTGTTTCAGCCAGGAACATTTCAGCATGTTGAGTAATCATGCTCAACGAAAGGAAACACCTGACCGTATGTTATTACGGTGGTTCTGCCTAAACGCGGAAGTAAATGATCTTCAGACACTTGAATTGTTCTTTGGACAGCTATAGTGGCAGGTCGTGAGAAGAACTACACCAGCGATGGACTTGTGGCAAGTGTTACCAGGTGGAAGGGACTATTGATTATAGTCCAACCTGAATTGTTTCCGTGAAATAGATGTCTGATTCTAATAATGTACTGTCTCAGTATGAAGATTATAAACTGTGTTCGAGTAGGACTCAGTGACATTTCAGTTGCCATATCTGATGCTACAAGCAGTGTGACTGTGAGAGACCATTGAATTGGTCATTGACATATTCGTTCAGCAGTGTGACTGTGTTATGATTGACAGACCATTCGATTGGTCAGTGACTACTTAGGGTTATCGAAGTCACGAATACTTGGAGTCAAGTCCAGGAGGATTGTCTCCAAACCAGTGTTGTTAGAGAACTGTATTAACAGTGACTCCGTGGGAGTGATACAGATGCAGTTGGTCCAGTGAAGTGAGGTCCTGCAGTGACTCTATTGTTGTGGATCCACGCTCTGGAGACGGAGTGGTCTCCAAGGTTCTAGTCATCTCACTGGAAGGAAGCCGGGTGAGTGGCGGACCGACTGGACGGGACATCTGCATACAATCTACTTCTCAACTCGATGAAGACAACTATATCTCTGATTCTGTCTCTACTCTATCTTCTATTGGTGTAAATAGATTATTCTATCAGGATGTTCATTTCAGTTCTATATTCTCAAGGGTAGAATAAACTTTATGTAAGTTGACTTGCTCTTTATATAATGATTGAGTGTGGTCTCGGACGATGCCTAAGTGTTCATTGTTCCACTAGAGTAGGTAGTTAGTGGGGGTCTAGAATCTGGAGGGGCTTGTAGACATAATTAACTAATATGAGATCAACCGCAGAGTAAAAATGTGTATCTGCCTATCTCGGACGATGCCTAAATGTTCATTGTTCCACTAGAGTAGGTAGTTAGTGGGGGTCTAGAATCTGGAGGGGCTTGTAGACATAATTAACTAATATGAGATCAACCGCAGAGTAAAAATGTGTATCTGCCTGTCCAACCCCTGGGGCTAGAATACACGGGAGTGCCCGGGACACCTCGGGTGTGGTTCACTCTCACTACCCAAGGTGAACTCGTTACAACGGTACACATAATATTTCTAGATTGTAAGTACTACTAGTGAGATATAAGTTCATAATGCCTATACAAGATTTTAACATATGGATTTGAAATGGTAAAACAGGAAAAATTACAGCGTGGCGCACACATGTGTTTCATTGGTAAACATCATCCAGCCTGGTTTAAGAGAATTGTTGACTTATTATTCTAATTCTTAATTAAACATACTGGTCTATGTAATACATAAATACATCTTAATAATGTAGATATAACATACCAATAGTTGAATAGAATCATGGTTTTAAAGGCAAAATTGCCTTTTTCTCACACGGGGAACTTTTACATGTCTGCTCCCTTTGTTTGGCTGAACTAAAATAGCTACACTGGGCCTTTGTTTTCAACCTCGCCGGGCTTGGCCAGGTACGCGAGCCAAAAATAAAGCCAACTAAATTAAGCTGTGCCACGTTCAGTCTATCGCTGTTTTATTTTCTCCTACATTGAGTAAGTTACTAAAACAGTAATTGTAAGGGGTTGTTTATTTTTAAGGGAGTCAATGCTAGGAAAGGGTAAGGGCGTTTTATTATATCACAACATGAAAGAATGACCTTATAATACTGTCTGGACCTATAAGAAAATGTTGACTGCCACATTTATTAGCTGCCTTTGTCAGCGAAAGACGTGTACGAAGATGATTAACCAAATGCTATTGAACATTTCTGAAATGTGTCGGGATACTTCAGGACGGCCTTCCTTATTGTAAAGTCTACTAAGACAAACGGATGCACCTAGTACATAGATACAAGAGTATTACTTGCTGTTTCCTTGGGAGGTTCCGCCTGACTCAATATAACTCAGCATGGTTGTACCAAGCTAAGTGGAGGGTCCCAAATAGCCCCGTTACAATGTTTCAAAAATATTCTTTCGCCCTCGCTGGGATAGGTCCTTGCTTGCCAACCCTCCTCCGTTCCCTGGACTCACTGTCACTCTCTCTTTCGACCTCGGGGTCTATTTCATGCAGTGTTTTTCTGGCTGACACAAACCCAACATGACAATTGTCTCAGTTACTATTCTTAGAATTTAATACCTTAATAAATGACAGCACAGAAAAACATCAAGACAGATGAACCTATAAAAGTCTATAAAGAAACTGAGGAGATAACTCTAGTCCAGACATGAAGCAACATAACTCTGAACATCATAGACCACAGAACTTAATCTTGTCCAGTTATTTCACATCCACCTCACCCGGACAAATCCTTTGGCCTCTCTTTCCAGCGTAGGTTGTTCGAACAACAGGCTTTCAGGTTTCCGTGGTCCACACGATAGAGTCACTCAATTGGTCTGAGAAAGTGCCATGGGATTACTTGGCACAATTGTGGTTGGGTAATAATATCAGGATAACAGTTTGTGTATGGGGAATGGGTCAGAGTCTTTCACTGTCCCGGACAAGGATGGGCATTAGGCGTAGGTCCAATCAGTAGCCAAACCAAACACTTGACCTTAAGTCGATGAGAAGACTTGAGTTGTGATTTTGTCACTCGATTAATTTTAGTCCTGAGTCTCCTTCCAAGTTATAAACATTCTACCTGGTATGGCCAATGACCTGACCGGGCCTCATCAGTTGCCCATAGCTTTAGGCATAGAAGCTTTGTCGAGACCTTCAGCTCACTTTACGGTCAAAAGGAGGACCCTGTAGATGACAAAATTTAGTGAGCGTCTCCAGCCTAAACTTCTGGTACAGCCGACATGGAGACTCCTTATGGTCTCAGCACATCAGCTGCTATCAACAAAATATATAATATTCCTAGATATATATTTATTCACCATACCTGCGTGAATTCGCCTGACCTGACAAGAGGTCCTGGATTGGCGGCGTCTTTTCTAGACTAGGCCTTTAGCTTGACGGAGTCCTGTCGTTTGACCCTAGGTACTTTTTGCCTACAAGACTCCCTCTCCACACTCATACCAAGCCTTTATTACTATTAGGCACATTCATTTCCAGGCTTATCTCTCACTTGCAAACCATGCCTTTCTCACGATAAAGATCTTGTGGTGTTGTGTGGGTAATTATCGGTATGTAAAGAAGTGTCGTTCCCCATTCCCAGCAAGAATAGGAAAGAAGATACTACTCCTTCCGGCCGCTGCTCTTGTCTGAGCTGTCGCCGCAATGTACCGGCCGTGCCTCACCTTACACGTAGAACTAGATGATACCATCGACCAGCAACTAGTCAGTTCACCCGGCCACCCTATCCGCTAAAAGATGAAAGAGATAACACAGTGGATAGCCTCTTCTGGCTCAAGAAGATAGATCATAGATTGGTGGAAACCGTCCGCACAGAGCCCTTCCCTCCTTCCGGCATACCGTAGCTATATAATGTGTTTATATGTAAATGAGAGATGCTACTAAGTAGAGGTAAAGCCGTAGGAAGAAAGATAGCACTCGTCTATCGGCTGCCAAGAACAAGCGATATCATTTGGGAAATATTTATTGTTAAGATTTGTTCCCTTGCCATGCCAAGATCAAAACGCTTAGCCAGATTGGCTAACGGTCACCCCCTCCCAATATGGCAAGACTGCCGTTTCGCCAATTCCTCTCAGTAGTCGAGACAATAGAGATTTATAAGTGCAGGACTAATTACAACCTAAGATTACCTTCCATACACCATCAGTATGCTGCACTTAAAATGTCCCAATCTTCAACTTGACATCTTGACATTATGCAGTGGGTAACGGTGGGTCTAGAAACGGACATGAATTCTCCCCCGAAGTTGAACCCGTGTGTATTTGGTGCAAGACGCCCTAGCGGGTTTTCCACAAAGAAAAGACATATATCTAATTATTCTATTACCAAGATCGTTTGTTAAAGTATCCCAGAGAACTATCTTCCATAGTGATTGAGCGAACAAGAGAACTGAGGGTTCCCGAAAGCTATTTCCCCCAGTTTACCCAAACCCAAAGAAGGCCCGAGGACATGGGCCACTGACGTTTTGTCACAATGGTTAAGAAACTAAGGGATAATCCAGTTTTATGAAACATATTACAGTTCCGACTGCCATTTATCCCTATTTGGACAAAACCTACAACAGTACGGGCCCTCCAACTGCCTGTTGGATTCCCAGTTTCATATACAAGAAGTATTACCCTCCGACACAAGTCATATGCAGGCAGGTTTAACACCAGGTCCTAGCTATGAACACCATCGGGAAGATGATATGAGAGAAGCTAGTGGAGTCCATGTTCACACATGC
>JACEFZ010004526.1:127500-139454 GCA_014155875.1 Cepaea nemoralis
CATGGATCTCATCTCATCATCTCATCATGTTCCTCTTTCCTCCGAAGTCGGAGAGTGTCTGCCTGTACGGCGAGGAACCACCAGTCTGCACACCAATAAGCCAGACATGGGACAACGGATACTCACGCAAACCTCAGGTCCTGTATGACATAACACTGATGTTGGACAACAGATGTCTTCATCCGACATACAGGACTTCGCGTTGGAGCTCAAGCCAACGAACACCAGCAAGCAAGCATGTTCCTCTTGTACCTTGCGGTGTCGAGGTGAAGTATAAACATCGTGAGAGTGCCCGATTATGGGCTTCATGTATCGATATTCCCATGGACTCTGCTATTCCCTCCGTCCAACGTTTACGGGTCGGCCTCTTCCTCTGTTTCCATCTGGTCTGTACATCATTGCTTGTTGTGGTATGCTGTTGACTGGTAACCTACTTGCATGGCCAAACCATTTGACTTGCTGTTTTCTAATAAAATCTAGTGCTGCTATAACCCCCACTTTAGTCCTGATTTCTTCATTTCTGATCTTATCTCTTCTTGATACGTTGAGTATTCTTCTCAGGAATCTCATTTCTGTTGTGATTTTTCTTTTCTCTTTTTCTGTCATTGTTCAGGTTTGGCATTGGTAGCATAGAGTTGGAAGGAAGATTGTAGCCTATTGTAATGTGCTTTCTTAGTAGTTATTGATACATGTTTGTTCTTTAGTATTGGTGCCATTTGTCCAATGAGTTGGTTTGCCTTATTGCATATATTTTCGATCTCGTCTTATGATCTGCCATTTGATGATATTATACTTCCTAGGTACTTGAAACTCTTTACTTGTTTCAAGGGATGTTAGTTTAGGTGAATTGTTGTTGTTTGTTCTTCTTTAGTTATAGTCATTACCTCTGTTTTGCTTGTGCTAATTTTCATGTTATGTTCCCTACACATTTCGTTTAGACTATTCATGTGGTCTTGTAATTCAGCTTCTGATTTTGCTATTAGTGCTTGTTCGTCTGCAAACAGGATTTCTCTAATGGTTAGATTTGCAGATGGTTCTTCTTCTATGTTCTCGTCATGCGGTATTCTTGCGGTCTCTGTTTGGCTGGTTTCTTTACATATGTTGTCTATATATGTTATGAACAAGAGAGGGGACAGGACACAAACTTGTCGTACTCCAGATCTTATGGTGAAGGGTTCTAAGTGTCCTCCATTTGCTCTCATTATGCATTAACTGTTGTATATAAGCTTCTACGTATTCTTCTAAGTATTTCCCACATCTTGTTTCTATCTACTCTATCAAATGCCTTTTCTAAAGGCTAAGTAGAGTGTTTCATTGAATTCGATTGATTTTTCTATAAGTTGTCTAAGAGCAAAAATGGCATCCGTGCATCCTTTGTTTTTCCTAAATCCAAGGTGTGTTTCGCTTAGCTGGGGTTCTAGAGTAGTTCGTAATCTTTTCCGAAGAATTTTGCAAAGTATGTCCCCAGTATGACTCAACATTGTCTCTGTATATGCCTCTGTATTGTGTGCAATCTCTTTTGCTGCCTTTGGTTTTCCAAACTGGGATAATTATGGCGCTTCCACAGTCTAGTGGTGTCTGTTGTTCTACCCAAACATGGTTGAATAATCTATGTAGCCATACTGTTCCTACTTCTCTTGCTGCTTTAATTAGTTCATTTGGTATTTCATCTTGTCCCGGTGACAGTTTCAAATTATAACGGAATAAACACTGTCGTGAAGTTGTTTTAATAGATTGCACCTGTACAAACGTACCTGTTAAAATATACTGTACACATTCTGTATGGTCACCGTGTGCCTGACAGATTATAACATAATGTATTGTCTTCTTTTTTATAGTCCATACCGTGGATGGTGCCAGGGCTTAGTTAGATAAGATATGACTGTGCTACCGTATGACAGTAGATTGTACTACCTGCTTTGTGTTAGCGCCGAATGTTGGGCGGCGCTCATCAAACCCTACACCTCACATTGTGCCAACGGATTCGGTCGGAGAAGTGCAGTTGGGAGGGCTCAAGCCTTACCCTAGTGCGAGGGAATGCAACCTAAAGACTAAATGTCATGCCAGTGCAGACCAGGCCCTAAGCGTTGGTCGGCAACTGGTCTAAGATGGAAGCTCCGATAAGCGGACAGTTAGAGTATTGCTTTGCTGATCCGGCAGCTTCTGCAGCTTGTCTTGTTCCAGGTATATTGGTGTTACATCTCCTCTGGAGTAAACTAGGCAGGCCGAGTGAGGAATCGGTTCCATGGGCAACATATGGTCTCTAAATTCAGGCCAGGCTTTGTGCTACGGAGATGTATAACTCCATTTTACAAACTATCGTCTGTCAAGACGGCAAGGTGCCAGTCAATCAGTCAGTCAGTCGGTCAATCATACCTTGGAGTGTTGGTGATCATGTCTGTCCCAAGTCTTCTGTCTCGTATATTGCTAATCTACTTATAGTCCATGACGTATAGATTTGATGATCAAGTCTGTCCACAACATTCTGTCTCGTGTACTGCCAATCTACGTATTGTCCATGATGTGTGGCGTCGGTGATCAAGTCTATCCACAGTCTTCTGTCTCGTGTACTGCCAATCTACGTATTGTCCATGATGTGTGGCGTCGGTGATCAAGTCTATCCCCAGTCTTCTGTCTCGTGTACTGCCAATCTACGTATTGTCCATGATGTGTGGCGTCGGTGATCAAGTCTATCCACAGTCTTCTGTCTCGTGTACTGCCAATCTACGTATTGTCCATGATGTGTGGCGTCGGTGATCAAGTCTATCCACAGTCTTCTGTCCCGCGTACTGCCAATTATTTCTGATACTGATTTGCGCCATGCCATACTGTCCAACTGTCGAGCATCTGTTCTCTTGATTTCCCCCTGCCCCCCCCCCCCAACCTCTCAGTTTTCCCGTTGTCACGACATACACCAACTTTCTCCTTCTCATAACATGCCCAATCATGTGTTCTTTCTTCTACTGATGCGAGCAATTGGTTCTCCTTGTGAGGTAATTTCTTTGAAGAGATCTTCAATGCTCTTTCAATCCATCCGCGATGTTCTCATAACTCTTCTATACACCCGTATTTATGAAGCTTCCACATAGTTCCACACCTGTATGCTAATTGTCCATAGTTTACTCCTGTACATTAGTTAGTTAGTTAATTAGTTAGTTAGTTAGTTAGTTAGTCATGGTTCCAACTTCACGGCAACGGGTCGTCCCCACATAGTTCCACACCTGTATGCTAATTGTCCATAGTTTACTCCTGTACATTAGTTAGTTAGTTAATTAGTTAGTTAGTTAGTTAGTTAGTCATGGTTCCAACTTCACGGCAACGGGTCGTCCCCATTATGCTCCGTTCCTGTCCCAGTGAATATCACACAAATTGCTCCTAACTGCCCAGTGTGAAAAGTGGATGAGACAGGAGTCTCGGCAAGCCAACTGCCCGCACAGGTACACTGTGCATAACTGTCACCGCCAGAATGCCAACACAGAAGTCCTCCATGAAAAATACTGTTCATCGTCGATGCAATCGGCAGTCACCAGAAAGACTTCTTTGACCCGGGTTTTATCTCATATGGCTCTATCTCTTTATGCAGGGCGACCCGCCGAAAGTGCCGCACAAAGCATGAACTCCGTAGCTCCAGCGACGACTCCCAGGAGTCTTCTTAAAAATGCACGTGTGAACCGAAAAGGCAAACCAGTCAATTCAGCGACAGCCGGCCGCCATCATTCCGAACATGCAGTTCATGCTTCGCACAAGCGCAGACATATGTAAAAGCATTCCACACGAAATTCACAGCTCACAGTTTTGCGCCACGCACTCACACAGTAGCAGGTTGACGGAACCATGCACTACCAGTCCAGCATGAGGAAAATGCGAATGCAAACCGTAGCCACAAGCGTAAAAACCCCTGATGCCCTAACGGTTTAAAAACCTATCCGCCATGCTAGGGGCCGGAAGTGAAATGGTGCTTCTGCTTGGACTATTCTACCTATAACTTCCTTAATGCATCTCCCAGGCAGGCAGACTGGCTGGTGTCGCATCATTTAGGGGTGATTTGATGCATGATAATGCATATATGGTGAAGGTTCTCTGGGAGAATGTCATTAATGCAGAAGAACAGATGGACTATCATGGTCTAGAGAGAATGCAGCAGCAAGGGGTGTTCAGTTAGAACATTGCTTTGCTGATCCGGCAGCTTCTCTTAGTCCAGTTACATTGGTGTTAACTTATCTCTGGAGTAACTAGGAAAACCGAGAGATGCTGCATGGGTAACACACGGTCACTGGTATTCAGCCCAGATTTTGTGCTATGGAGACACGTAACTCCATTCCCGGTCCCCGATATGAGTTGTAGTTATAATGCCATTCTTTGAAGCATAACGTAACAACAAAGTATTGTTAGTGAAGACGGCAAGGTGCCATATATATATATATATATATATATATATATATATATATATATATATATATATATATATATATATATATATATATATAGAGAGAGAGAGAGAGAGAGAGAGAGAGAGAGAGAGTTAGTTATTCCACAGATCATCCTCATTGCATATCGAGCCATTCAGTCGATATGTGATCAGATCCCCTACTCAGTAAATCCGGCAACGTGTAGCAGCTTACAACACCAGTTCTGTGTTGGTTTATTAATCTTCTTTGACTTCCTGCATAGATTTCATGTCTGGCCGCACCTTTTATAACTTGCCATCCTCGCAGTCTAACCATGGTTGTTGATCCACCGACATCACTTTGTTCTCGAAAACGTCGTACTTCCCATAGAGCATTCAGATATCAGCCTGGTCCATGGCTCATCCACCCTCCACAGTAGCCATACCCACAAGCCTGTCAGCCTTGCTCATTTCCTTATACGTCAGCATGCTCTGGCGCGAAAATGAAACTAATGTTTGCCAGCCGTGACCCCAAGAATACCAACCACTGTCTTCGGATCCAACCCATCTCTATCTTCCCGAGTATACTCATTGAGTACTGCATTAGAGTCTATTGACAATGAAATACCCAAAAACCCTTGGTTAAGACATGGTTAAACTAGGCCTACTCCCAGCCAATCCGTATACGCTGTGCTGAATCGTAATCTAGTTACTTCCTAACACCCCCCCCCCCACTCTCAACCAAGTGTGAAGTTTCACTGTCAGTCTTGCACACCCCGCTCACTTCTGAGTTTAAAGACTGGAAGGCGATGTTTGCCACACAATCCAGGTAGAGATTGCACTTTTGTGCCTGGTCAGAAGGAAAGGAGCTGCACCAATCTTACTCCGACATGGTTTCAACGGCCTGAACTTCAAGGCGCCTGAATTAAATTTTAAAACTCTCCAGAAGATACGCAAGCAACAACAATAAAGAAAAATTAACAACAACAACAATATCGTTGTATTATAATTGAAAGTCTAATTATCGCCACGGCCTTGTTGTGGTGTTTGAAATACAGCGCCTGCCATCAAGTCCCACCGCCAGCAACATCACGTTAATGACGGCTTCGCAAAATATTGTGAGTGTAAGGCAAGAACTGGCTTTCGTAACGGTACCTCATTGTTGTCGTCGCTGAGGTCTTCTACAGGGGTCGTTGTCTTTTCCGCTGCCCTGCAAGGGTTGGCCGCCTCTTTAAGTAGGTCCGGACCAACCGTGACTCCTGGGAATGTGGCATTCGTCTGTAGTTGTAACGACGTCGGAGTGAGTCTTTTGGGGTGAACACGCAGGAGCGGGTTACTGCTGGGCTGACAGCCAGAACAGAAGTAATTGTTGGGGATGTCAGCAAGAAAAGTAGATGCCGAAGAAGCGTGTCCGTTGTAAGGTAAATGACTCATGTTCCCAGGACCTTGCCCTGTATGTGTCTGCAGCGTGCTGTGCCTTCGTCTGTCATCAAAGCTGCACGTGTTATCCCCAGGAAATATATTACAGTCGGAATTTCTGTTGCTGAAGAAAAGAGATTGGCCAGTTGTTGGTCGATAATCTTCATCATTCATCTTCTGAGTATACATCTGTTTGGACGGCTCTGTGCATGACCTAAAAGTTTGGAAATTTGCGGCTGTTGGTACAAAATTACCCTGACCTTGGTCTAGCGGGAAAGAATCCAATGACGGGTTATTTAAAATCGTCTGCTTGTGAGATAAGGGACAAGAATGTTTGTTACCAGAAACCGTGAATGCCAAACAGCTGCCTTCTTCTGGAATGTTCCTGGCTTCAAAGGTCTTCATAAAATTGTTTTCGTAATTACCAGCCAAGGCACAGTTGTGTTCTAGTTCAAAATACCTGGGTAATGTTAATTTGGAGCTGCTCGTTTGACCATGATGTCCATTGAAAACCTGTCTCTGCAGTAATTTTATCTTGCCTAATGTCATCGAAAGGCCGTTGACGAATCTGAACAGTACTTATGTCTGATGATGCCTCACAAGCCTCACAACTCAGATTGATATCGTTAGATTCCGGCATGACAGGAGATGCACACTGTGAGTGGTTTCTGGTTCCAGTTGCTGCTCTTTGGAGAATCTCTTCGTCCTCATCGTCGTCGATTGTCTCGTAGACGGCGGAGTAGCCGCGAGAGTAGTAGAGATCCGGCGGGCTCATTTTCATCAGGGGATGACACGATGAGCAGTTGGGACAATTCCATTTGGAGCTACATAGTGTGTGGCAGGATAATGGAGGATGTGGAAGGCCTCGGTGTCGGAATGGTGGGTAAACCAAGTTGTCCCCGCCTTGAATCTGGTGAATAAACATCAGAAAGTAGCCATGAAGTCTCGAGCACAGTGAATAAACGGGATGATATTGACAGAAACATCAGTGTAAGCCATTAATCATTCCGTCATAAAGATTTCTACGCAGTTTATTATCCCTTCATACATCTCCCCATATAATTGATTATCCCTTCATACATCTCCCCATATAATTGATTATCCCTTCATACATCTCCCCATATAATTGATTATCCCTTCATACATCTCCCCATATAATTGATTATCCCTTCATACATCTCCCCATATAATTGATTATCCCTTCATACATCTCCCCATATAATTGATTATCCCTTCATACATCTCCCCATATAATTGATTATCCCTTCATTCATTTCCTAAATAACTGATTATTCCTTTATACATATCTTTACATAATTGAATATTCCTTTATGAACCTCTCTATATAACTGATTATTCCGTAATCCATCTCTATATGTACTTGATTATCCCTTCATAAATTTTTCTGTGTTGTTGGTTATTCCTTCATACGTCTCCCTATGCAGTTTATTATTCCTTCATACATCTTTCTAGATAGTTTACTATTTCAGCATAAATCAGTTTCATGTTTGCATAGAAATGTCCCGCTCCCCCTCCCCCCCCCCCTCCCCCCCAATGGCGTTTGTTTCATGATGTTTTATAAGTTTCCTGTCATGCAAATACAATGGAATTTGTTTCACATGCCAGGCCTACACCCGCACTATGTGTGGTCATATTTTATAGAGATTTCAATAAGTTGACCTGTGCTATCTTTGGTTTACTTTGTATTGACGTCTGAAGGTGAACGAAGAAGAAGAAGAAGAAGAAGAAGAAGAAGAAGAAGAAGAAGAAGAAGAAGAAGAAGAAGAAGAAGAAGAAGAAGAAGAAAAAGAAGAAGAAGAAGAAGAAGAAGAAGAAGAAGGAGAAGAGGAAGAAGAAGAAGAAGAAGAAGAAGAAGAAGAAGAAGAAGAAGAAGAAGAAGAAGAAGAAGGAGAAGAGGAAGAAGAAGAAGAAGAAGAAGAAGAAGAAGAAGAAGAAGAAGAAGAAGAAGAAGAAGAAGAAGAAGAAGAAGAAGAAGGAGTTACATTGTGCTATATTATTGTCACACTTCTGTACGTTTCATGAAGTTTCATGTTGCTATTTTATTACTCCACTTCTGTTAGTATTATGAATTTTCATCATAGAAATATTCTGCAACTGCAAGACCTCGCCGTGTTGACAGCCTAAACTTTGTTACATTGTGCTTCTTAACGAAACATAATAACTACAACCCTTGGCAGTAGTGAATGTGACTGATCAGGTCAATTCGCGCGGTAAATGCTCGTCCACAATATATGCAAGTGAACACATGGTCATTTCCACCATTCCACGCACCACCAGCATGTGACCTATCTACAATCATTTTTCTTCTCACTTTGTCTTTATTTCATTTATAATCTTTGCCCTCCATGCAACGCGATCAGCGGCGATTTGTTCATAACGTGCATTATCAATGTCTGTAATAATCACGTCCCACTTACACACATCTTTGTACAGAAGAAGAGGCTAACCCCGAGATCTTTCACCCATCTGTAATTCACCACAAGATGTCCTTTGGTATTCCATCTCGTTCATCCTCCTAATTTGGCATATTCATCTAATCTATGGTGACTTATAATGAAACAAACCGTCACACCATCCAGTCTTTTCAGTCAGATATGACTGAGCCACCGCACGACAGTAGACTGAACTACTTACTTTCTGTTAGCTCTGAATGTTGGGCGGCGCTCACCAAACGCGACGCGCCATATTGTACTAACGGTTTCGGGTGGAGGAGTGCAATTGGGAGGGTACAAGCCTTACCCTAGTGCGAGACTAGTGAAAGACTAAATGTCACGGCAAGGCAGACCAGGCCTTAAGTCTTGGTCGTCAACTGGTCTGGAATGGAAGCTCCGACAAGCGGACGGTTAGAGCATTGCTGTACTGACCCTGCAGCTTCCGCAGCTTATCTTGTTCCTGACATATCGTTGTTACCTTTCCCCTGGAGCAACTAGAGAGGCCGAGAGAGGGATCATGCTGCATGGGCAACAAATGGTCTATAAATTCAATTCTGTGTGTTGTGTGCTATGAAGAGGTATAACTCCATTTTACACACTATCGTCTATCAAGACGGCAAAGTGCTAGACCTAGTATAATGAACCTGTTTATTTCATGTTAGTATTGAATAATCAGTAACTGTTAACATCTTGGTGAGGTTATTTTGTTTTGGTATTGAATACATCTACACAGATAGTATCACACATTTGTTTGTTCTATGTTGCAGTAAGCCGGTCTCCCTGGCCTAGGTGTTAAACGACTTTCTTCGTAATCCCGTTTATCCACGTAGGGTAACGCAGCGCGCGAGAATTGGAAGCGGTTCTCGCCGCGTTGGTAACTGACGGGATAAGTGAGCCGGCCGCTCAGAAAGCAATGGCAAACTACTGAGCGTAATCTTGCCAAGAAATCAGCAATCAGCTGAAAGATGCTGATGTTGACAGCGATGTCCTGTAAAGGATATGCGAAACCAAAAAAAAATAAATTAAAATGTTGCAGTAAAAATACCTCACGCCTTTAGTATTAAGGAATTGGTTATAGCATGTTGGCAATCACTAACTTGTCACTCTTAGTATCGTACAATTGTTAGATTTATGATACTAAAATTCATGGGGAACGGCTGGCCGAGTGTCTAGAATGTGGGATTCTCCTTCAGCCTTCAGGAGACCGTGTTCGAATCATCGGTAAGGTGTGGAGTTCTTTGTTTTTTGTAGGGGGCAAAAATAAAACTCTAACCTGCACAGTTCGCGGCGACTGCACTAACCAGGCGGCCTTAATTCATCAGGCTCAAGACATCTTCTGCTATACAATGCAGTTTACTATATTGGCAGTAAATGACAGATGACAGTGACAGTGATGGCGGCAGGAGGTAATGGCTAATGCCTTTATTTCTTTGCAGCTCTAAAATAACCCGCCACCTTGAGATAATTATTGTTGATATCATTTACATATTGACTGAATTGTGAATGTTTGTTCCTTGCTGCTGTAAAATAATTCGCCACCTTCAGACAATTATTGTTCATAATTTCTTTGATGATTAAATTGTTATTGTTTGTTCCAATGTTGCTCTAAAATAACCGGCCATGCTGATAAAATTATTTTTTTCTTCAGTATTGACCGAATTGTTAATGTTTGTTCACGGTGCTATAAAATAACCCGCCATCGTTAGACGATTGTTGAATAAATTATTTACTAGTTAAATGATCGTGATTGTTTGTTCTATGCTGGTTTAAAAGAGCCCGTCATATGTAGAACATGTTTGTGTAAATTGTTTACTTAAAAACTGCCAACTACAGTACCTTGCGGTGCAGGGCAGGGCCGCCTGGCTAGTGCAGTCGCCGCGAACTGAGCAGGTTTGGGTTTTCTCGTTGCCTCGCATCACCTTACCGGGAACTCGAACCCGGGTCTCCGGAAAGAGAACACGGTATTCTAACCACTCGGTCAGCCAGTTTTTTCTATGCTTGTCTAAAAGAACCCGTCACTTTTATAAAATTATTGTTTAACCCAATTACTTGTTAACTAAAGTGGTAATGTTTGTCCCATGCTTCTTTAAAATAACCCGCCACCTAGAAAACTACTGTTTAAATCATTTACATATTGACTGAATTGTGAATGTTTGTTCCATCATCTCATCTTGTTCCTCTTGTACCTCGCGGAACAAGATGCGATGAGATGTTTGTTCCATGCTCCTCTAAAATAACCCGCCACCTCTAGAAGACAATTGTTTAAATCATTTACTTGCGGTCTGAACGTCTCAACAGAAACATTACAACCAACAGCAGTCTCAAGTGTCCCTACTTCAAGGTTAGAGAACTCGGCACAGTTGAAGGCGTCACTCGTTGAAGTGCTCAGCTGCAGTTGTTGTCTCGAGGGCCGCGCGGCAGCCATCTTGTTTTTCACTCTGTGTCTGTAAAGTACAATGGAGACAGAAAATTAGCTCGCAATACGTTACGAGTCACTAAAAATGAGATTTAAATGAGTGGAAACATCATGCAATAAGACACTTCAGATGGCTTGGGAGGAGAAGAAGCAGTTTCTGTTGCCTCTTCGTTCCTCTTTCGCGGGTTGTGTGCACATCTTGTTGTGCATGTCAAAGCAGTTAAAAGATTCACCAACATTTGTTTACAATTAATATTTATAGTGTAGTTTCCTTCATAAGTCATTGGTTCTTCTTCTTCTTCTTCTTCTTCTTCTTCTTCTTCTTCTTCTTCTTCTTCTTCTTCTTCTTCTTCTTCTTCTTCTCTTCTTCTTCTTCTTCTTCTTCTTCTTCTTCTTCTTCTTCTTCTTCTTCTTCTTCTTCTTCTTCTTTTCCGCCTCATCCTCCTCTCGTATTTCGTTCTACTTCTTTCACACCTCTTTCCAAATCAGATCATGCAATAAGACACTTCAGATGGTATGGAAGGAGAAGAAGCAGTTTCTGTTGCCTCTTCGTTCCTCTTTCGCGGGTGGTGTGCACATCTAGTTGTGCATGTCAAAGCAGTTTAAAAGATTCACCAACATTTGTTTACAATTAATATTTATAGTGTAGTTTCCTCATAAGTCATTGGTTCTTCTTCTTCTTCTTCTTCTTCTTCTTCTTCTTCTTCTTTCTTCTTCTTCTTCTTTCTTCTTCTTCTTCTTCTTCTTCTTCTTCTTCTTCTTCTTCTTCTTCTTCTTCTTTTCCGCCTCATCCTCCTCTCGTACCTCGTTCTACTTCTTTCACACCTCTTTCCAAATCAGATCTCATTTCGATACGAATTTGTGGAAGAGCCACCCCCTTTAGAAAGGTTTCATTCAAAGTAACGGGCTCCATCTAACCGTGGGTTGGTTTTCTTTCATGACAAAGTTCTGTACTTTTGCCACTTATTTCTATGTGGTCAATACTGGTGCACAGCGGTGCCAACACGACCGGTGTCAGAAATTCCCTGAAATATTCTCCCCAAGCTCGAGCACGCGTACGTGGTCTGTGTCAACGTGGGTATACCACGGGGCGAAACACACCCACACACAAGGGAGACACACCCACACACAAGGGAGGCACACCCACACACAAGGGATAACACACACTCAAGGAAAACACACCCACACACAAGGGATACACATCCACACACAAGGAAGACACACCCACACACAAGGGAGACACACCCACACACAAGGGATACACATCCACACCAAGGGA